>VDFB02152800.1:16099-54907 GCA_007258455.2 Sequoia sempervirens
TTTACCCTTTGGATAATTCTGAATGAATTGATTATGATATTTAATGGGAATGTAGAGCCATGAGAAGAGATAGAGCCCCTGATCAACACTGTTCACCAGCTTCTGGGAGTCCCTAATGAAATGGAGAAACTCCTAAATATTCTGGACAACAAGACCATGGCTTCAACTCTAGTTGATGTCAAAGACTTCCCCAACTCTTATGTCTTCATAATCGACATGCCAAGCCTTATAAACAATGACATCAAGGTATTTCAATTATAAACCTCTAAAACCCTCATTTTCTCTACATCTGGGATATGAAAAAGATACAAATCGTTGGCCACTAAGACTAACAAAGTTGTTGTTTTGTGTTTGAGAACAAGCAAGTTCAAGTAGAATATGGCAATGTGCTAAATATCAGTGGAGAGCGAAAGAGGAACAAGGAGGAGGATGTTAAATTCATCCGTATGGAACGCAGTGTCGACAAATTTATGCGTAAATTTTCCCTACCCGATGACTGCAATATGGAGGCCACTTCTGCCAGCTATCAAGATGGACTGCTCACTATTACCCTTCCCAAGCTTCCTCCTCCACAACCCAAGAAACCTAAGACAATTGAAGTTAATGTTGCCTAGTTGCCCACCTTTCTAAACTGTATTTTTTCGTTTCTAAACAATATGTTTTTTTTAGTATAAAATACTTGAACAATGCAAAGCACAATAGTGTCTGGTTCAAATTTCACTATAATGATGACTGAATGTGCTCCTTTACGTAACAGTCATAACTTTGATGTGTACATTTCTAAAAAAGAATCTTCAGTGCTAAATTTTAAACTATTTTGTATGCAAATTTACAAAACAATTCGATACTCAAAACAAATATGGTGAGTGTTACGTGCAAATTTAATAAAGTTGCATTTAAAAATATTTATTTGAAAATGACATAAGATACTAGCATTACAACTATGCACTAGGTGTTCAAGAGTTTGCACGATAGACAATGGACAATGAATAGCAATTTATAATCAATTTATATTTTTCTATTTCATTAAGGGTTATCTACTTCAAACAATATATCTAAACATAATCAATTAAGATAAACAATGTTTGCATCAAATTCTTTCCATTTCTACCTTCTCTTATTATGTCAATTGTTATCTATTCCAACCAAATATTCGGTGTACCCAATTGCACACAGAAAGTGCAATAGCTAGTTTTTAATATTTTTAATGTTATTATTATTATTTTTTAAATAATTGTATTATAATTTTTCATAGGCTTGTTAAAATTTCGCTAGTATACAGTTTCGTGTGTCAACATCATGTTAGATTAAACTATGGCTCACCTATTAGACCATTCTCCCCTAATTTGCACGGCTTTTACTGATCACCGGCGATTATTGAAACTGAAGGGTAAGAATATAGGTAGTAACTAGCGGAGCCGTAAAGCAAACGGTAAGCAGTAGTGGAAGGAAATCTTAGCCGTTGGAATTCCATGGGGAGACGGGTCTTTTGGGTACGGGGATTCTTAGTCAATTTTGTTTGCATATTCAAGTCTGTATTGTGTGGACATAATTAATTGAGATAGGAAACACCCACGTTATCATATTTTATTCTATCCTTAATCAGATTTAACAGATTTACAATACATATTATTACACCAGGAAATGTGAAGAGAATGTTCAATAATTAAAAGTCTTTTGGAAAGTGCCGGAAATGCGAAGGAGATGTTCAATAATATTGTAATGGTAAAAATATTTTTAATATGTTTATTTATTTTGTTTAGTTTGGAGTAATGTTTTAATATGTTTATATAATTTTAAATGTTGAATTTTGTATATATTTGGGCATGTACATTTAGTCTTGTGTGTATTTCATTTTATGTTCGTTAATTATCTTTATGTTTTTGGACATGTAATCTTAGTTCAATTGGCTTGTCTATCTAATTCTAATCATTAATCCAATCCTGGACTATAGTCCACTCGTATTAAACACTATCCAAACTAGCTACTTAACTCAAGTCATGTCCATAGTTGCAAGTTCATCCTCCAGCCCTAATCTTTACTCAATTGTAAAATGAAAATCAAACATTTAGTTGATTGACCTCCTTTTATACTTTGGTCCCATGTTGATGATGCACAAATACTTGCATTTTGGTGTTATGTTCATTTACAAAATGACATTAATTTGCATTTGTTTCAACACACACACATACATCTTAGAGCACATGAAAAGACATGAACACATCTCTTAATATAAGGACATTCAAGAATAATCATTCACATTTAGTCTACCAAACACTCATGCTAGTGCTTGTGAATCTCCTACCAATCATTCTAGAATCATGTGCATGTTTCAAGTGCATTCTCTGTCAAGGTATTTTAAAATACTAACAACTTAATAGAAAAACCCTTAGAGTGCAAAAGAGGTTACTATTGTCTAGAAGTCTATTTTTTGAGTTCAACAAGGCAAAATCTATAGATCTTCAAAGACCATTTGTAAATACAAAGCAAGTTGCAGCCACAAACTATATCTAGAACGACAAATTTAACCCAACACAAGGTAGAGATGAACCTTAAATAGTTTTGATTCATACAAATGATTATCTAAGGCATACCTCGATTTCAACATGTACATGAATCTCTTTGTCTTCATCAAATGACACAATTTCTTCAACCATAATGTTAAGCAATCTCTCTTTATTTATTACTACTAATGAAACGATTATATTTTGTTTAATATTGCTTGATCTAATTCACTCCACTCCAACAACTTATTTAATCCATAGTTTGATTTGTGTTCAACTACTCCATTTAATTAATTAGCCTAGATTAAATCCCTAAAAGGGAAGTTTTATTTCATTTTTATTTTTCCTAACTCAACAAACCTACCCAACCTTATAACCCTAATTAGGTTTTCTAATTTGTAACTTAATTTTAGTTTTCTAAATCTCATTAATCCTATGTCTTTAAGTTTTATATAGATTCATTTCTTCTTTCTAGTGTTTGGTGATTGATTTTGTTGCCTATGCTTATGGCCACTATACCCACTCTTGAATTGACATAGAATTTGTATTTAAGCATATTTTTGAATCTAGTTTAGGACTAATATTTTGAGCCTTGATAGATTATACTCTTCTCTAATGACAATTGATTCTCCCTTCCAAAATTTATATATTTTTATTTACATATCTTTTGAGAACCTTAGATCCTTGGATGAATCCATTTTTAAATCGAATTGTGGATTCTCATGGTCCTTTGTCTTTAACCTCTATCCATGTTTCTCATCACTAGTTATGTTATGTTTATATATTTTATAAATTATATCACATTGTGCTTGATTGACATAACATTTTATCAAACCAATATACTACATTATAAAGAAGCATTACATGATTTCATGTGTTCCTTTTCTTCATTTAGGGATTTTCTTATCATGTTTACACCTTTATTAGACATCATTTACTTATTTCATGATTATTGTTACCCAATTTTCACCTACGGGATCAATCAGGGGAAATTATGTTTTAAATTCGGTACGTGGATTAAATGTGGCTCCCACAAGGGTTGAGCCAAGCATGCATGTCTTCGGATTTCATTGGGAAGGTTTTCATCTGATGCTATTTCACAGGGAAGTCTATTGGAAGCCTTGCCTCGATCAAATTCGGCACAAAACTCCCCAGAGATAAAGTCGCTGAGACCCTCCATTTGTCTTTTCGATTGGTTGTTGTGCTATATTCATTCGAAATCCTCAGGTCATTGGGACATTTTGGTTGCCATGAGTTTCCTATCTCTCACCGACCAAGGAAGTCCTGCTGACAGTCATTCACAAGGGTGGCATCGGGGGGTATGATTTGCTTCGGGATAATGTCTCTCTGACTGCATGAAGTCTCAGTGAGAGGAGACATCATTGCTATATGGTCTTGTCAACATGGTGGGAGTCTTAGTGAAATAGAAAGGTTCGAGCTCGGGAAGAATGGAGGCCTTCGGTGTAATCTCTTGCCGACTCGGAGGGGTTTTGCTGCAACAATTTGAGCTCACTATAATGTCTTCCCGAAAGGGTGTGGTCCCAGTGAAAAGAAATGTCATCGCGAAGAAAGAAAGGGGCCTCACTGTAACGTCTCAGTGATCGAACGAAGTCTCACCGAAGGGGATTGCCTTCGGCATAACGTCTCACCAAAACATGGGAGTCTCATCAAAAGAAATGATTAGAGCTCAGGGAAAGTGGAACGCGTTCGGCGTGAGGTCTTGCCGACCCGACAAGGTCTCGCCGATTGGATATTTGAAATCGGTAAGACTCTTGGCCATGGAGTTGACTTTGACATGATGTCTTGGTAAAAGAGGTAGGGTCTCGGGGAAAAGAGGTGCCATCGGGGAGATGTCTCACCGATGATTGTGAGTCATGCCGAGGGTTTCTCCCTTCAGTGTAGTGTTTTGAGCTCGGCATGAGGTCTTGCCAATAGCAAAGGTCTTACCAAGAAGAATTGATATCGATGAAAGGTCTTCCTGACTGGAGGAGAGTCTTATCGAGATGAAGGGTTTGGTCTCAGGGAGAAAGATGAAGGACTCCCTGTAACATCTTTCCTAAAGTGATATGTCTTGCCAATGGTCTAGGCGATGACAAAGGCGATATCAGTATGGCTTTTGCATTCAATATGAGGTCTTGCTGACCGTCGCGTGTTATGCCGATAGTTGCTATAAGAGAGTAATCGCATCGAGGAGACATGATTAGTGTCTCACCGACATGCGATTTTTATCTAAAGGACCTTTGACCATCTGGCGATCCCATGTAGCATCTGCTCGACCAATCGAAGGAAGCTACAAGCGAGTCATGGTAGTTTGACCAGTGAGAGGAAGATCAATAGAATGAAAGCAACGTGGATTTTCTCCGAGCTCAAGAGCATTCAAAGTAGCTCGACAGGGAAGTTCAAGGGCAGACATGGAGGCCATGAAGTTAATATTGTGGTTGCAAAAGATCTGAAGGCTTCTCCTGGGAATGAATCTTCATCGACATGAACATCAAGGATACACATGAACGTAGCATTAACTTCATTTGAAAAAATCTAAGGGGAGATCTTTCTAAAGACTAATATTTTTTGTAAGCCCTAGGGGCCGACATCTTTTGGTATATAGGGATTTTTTGCCTCTTTGTAAAGGAGTTCTCCTTATGCTTTTCGAAAGTTAGTGACTTTTGCAGTCCTTTCTCAGATTAGCAAACTTTTGTAACTCATTTTGAAGCATAATATACAAAGTTTACCTTGGTCACTGTTGATGTTTTAGATTACCATCTTGTTCTTGCCAAGTGTTGTGCATTTCAGGTTCATGATCAAGTTATTTTGTGAATTTATTCTATTCCTTTATGACTTATCCTTTTTTTTCATGCCTTCCTTTGCAAAACTATCATTATATAAATCACAAACCATGTTTACATAATCACATATGGATTCTAGTATGTGAAAAATCTTTTCCTCTCTTGAAAAAGTGTGTGAATCAAACTTGTTTGTGATATATTAATGCAAAGCTTAGAAAATTTGATGTGTAATCTTATGTTCATTGCCAATTTTCAAGTGTAACCTAAGTATTCAATTGCTCTTATCAGTTCGGTGTATCACCATAGGTTTAAATTTTAATTTTCATGCACTCTTCGTCCCTTTTTCTTTCAAAGAATAGTAGTTAGGTGGTACCACAAAGGAAGTCGGCCTTCTCCGGAGGTTGAACTCTATTTACAAGAAACCCACATCTTTAGAGGTCTTCCCATGTTACACTGAGGTGTTGAGCATCAGGTTCAACAAGGGTGCAATTTCGGGTGATAACAATTTTGGCACGCCTGTTGGGACTCAGGCAGAAGTAAAACTCCTAAGTCTTGCTATTTTTGATATGCTAATAGTGAGCTAATAGCCTTTTAGAGGTCATTTTTAAGCATATATGGAAACTCTGAGTTTGGGAAGTAGTAAAAAGCCAGTGCATTAATAAGAAATTCAACATACTGAGAGATTTGGTGTTTACCTCAGTATCATTCAGCCTTTGGAGGCAGTTCAAACAACACCTGCGACTCCAAGCTCAAATCTTCTATTTTCACAGGCACAAGTGTTGGTATGTCTCAAAAGAATCTATTAGTTTTGAGTTTCCAGCTCTTTCAATGAAAAGATGTCCAATATTCATGAAAATGCTTACTATTACCCTCCGCATCATGAGTATGTTGCTCCTACACCTTATCAGTCACATTCAACCAACCCTGATGTTGGTTTCAACCCAATTTCCCTTGTAGCAACAACTAATCAACATTTTCATCATGTTTCCCACCCTCTCACTCTGGTTCAACCTTTGTTTCAATCAATATTTGATCAAAATCAGCCCCAAGAGGAGGTTTCTAATGTTAACTATTATGATTATTTATCTAATTAGCCCCAAAGACATCCATACCAGAACATATTGGACCTACTCCAACAGATTGACCATACATTGTGGGATCTAAGTCAAGGTCTTCACAATATGGAGATTAATGATATTAGTAAGGTGCTTGCATGCCTATCTAGGATGTTGGTTGATATCAAGGTGCAGAAAGGTATCATTATGCAGCAATAAGAAATGGCTGAACAAGTCTACTTTTATGATCAGGAGAGAGTGGCAAAAAGAATCCAGTTCGAAGAAGGCCTCGAACAGGAAATAGCTGCTAAGGAAGGACAAATGAAGTTGTTTGCTCAGGTGCAGAATACTCAAGCTTACTCAGATTATCAACACCAACTAATGGAGGAGTTTCAAAAGAGGCAGCTTGAGGGGAGTTTCAAAGAGCAGAGTGTTGCAGCTAAAGAGGGGTAGACCCTTGATCAAACTAACTCAATCTCATCCACCATGGAGGAGATTAGAATTCCAAATTTGTTACATCTGGCTATGGAGGAATATAGAAAGCAACAGCAGCAAATGATTGAACATCAAGAAAGCATTGGTGAGTCGCTAATTGGTGGCAACCAACAAGACAATGGAGGCTTAATTCAGGAAGAAAATCCAGGAATTGGACCTGATTCTGTCCTCCAAGGTGAGAATTTTAATGTTTTTGAGTGTGCTTTGGATGAGAAAGCCAATGTTGAGCTTTTTGAAGAGTTGTCCACATGTATTATTGAGTATTTTTGTTCAACATTGGATAGCAAAGAATCAGAAGAAGTTGAGGGCTATGATGATCTTGAGCAGCAACTTGCAGAATTGCCGAAGCAACAGGAGGAGCCTCATAAAATTATTCTTCAAGATTATATCTAGTTAGAGGAGATTCCATTCTATTGTGTAGAAGAACTTGAGATTTTATCACTATTAGAATTGTTGCCTTCCTTTATTGAGGAAAAAAATCTTGAATTGGAATGTAAATTTTTCAGTGGTGATAATAAGAACTATGAGCAGCTTCCTTTCTGGTGCATAAAGGATCCAAAAGTTGATGTATTGATTGAAGGTATGTTGGAGGAAATCATTTCATTATTCTCCATTGAAGAAATGAGTGTTCATTTGGGAAAGCAGGAACATACTGAGGAGGTTTCCTTTTTTCCACCAAGTCAGCCACAAGGATTAGACCTTTTTAGGCAACAAGATGATAAAGATGTTGCCCATGTGCAAGAGATGAGATAGGAAATTTCAAGCTTTACCCTTACCAGAGGTTGTCCAATCAGATACCTAGCTCACACGGAGTCCAATACAACACCAAGGACCAATCCTGTATCTACACACGAAGGTACATCGAAAGAAGATATCCAAGATGCACTGATAGCCAAACAAGAGTATGTTCAGCTCACTTATCCTCCTTTGGTTGACAATATGTATGGTCTATCTAGTGAGGTAAGTGAACTCATTCACCTCTTTCGAGAGGCAGTGCATCACCTTGTTAAACATTTTTCTATTTTTCACTTTTACTCAGTTGTCCTTAAACATGCCAGTCACTACATATATAGAAGAATGGGCAGCTATTTCAGTCATCCTGTGAATGGTTTTGTTTGACCAATTTCTTACTGGTTAGTGTAGGGTAGGTTTAGTTGCATTTTTCAATTCCCTAAGTGCTATCCCAACACAGTTAAATAGTTTCACTTCAGTAGTTTCCTGTTTTCAATAAATGTCTGAGTGATCTATTTCTTGAGTTACAAATGCATTATAGCCATGTGCAAGGTTGCTCCAAGTCTGTTCCTTAGTTTTCCCAAAGACTCTGTGCCCAATGGATAGGCCTAGGCTACTGGTTTCCATGTTTAGCAGGAAAACATCCAGCAAAGGTCACCATAAATGTTACCCAATTTTCACCTACGGGCTCAATCAGGGGAAATTATGTTTTAAATTCGGCACGTGGATTAAATGTGGCTCCCACAAGGGTTGAGCCCAGTGTGCAAGTCTTCGGATTTCATTGGGAAGGTTTTCATCTGATGCTATTTCACAGGGAATTCTATTGGAAGCCTTTCCTCGATCAGATTCAACACAAAACTCCCCAGAGATAAAGTCACTGAGACCCTCCATTTGTCTTGTCGATTGGCTATTGTGCTATATTCATTCAAAATCCTTAGGTCATTGGGACATTTTGGTCACCATGAGTTTCCTATCTCTCCCCGACCAAGGAAGTCCTGCCAACAGTCATTCACAAGGGTGGCATTGGGGGGTATGATTTGCTTCAGGATAATGTCTCTCTAACTACATGAAGTCTCAGTGAGAGGAGGCATCATCACTATATGGTCTTGCCAACATGGTGGGAGTCTCAGGGAAACAGAAAAGTTTGAGCTTGGGAAGAATGGAGGCCTTCGGTGTAATCTCTTGCCAACTCGGAGGGGTTTCGCCACAACGATTTGAGCTCGCTATAACGTCTTCCCAAAAGGGTGTGGTCCCGGCGAAAAGAAATGTCATCACAAAGAAAGAAAGGGGCCTCGCTGTAATGTCTCAATGACCGAATGAAGTCTCACCGAAGAAGGGGATTTCCTTCGGCATAATGTCTCACTGAAACATGGGAGTCTCATCAAAAGAAATGATCAGAGCTCAGGGAAAGTAGAATGCGTTCAGCGTGAGGTCTTGTCGACCCGATAGGGTCTCACGAACGGATATTTGAAATCAGTAAGACTCCTGGCCATGGAGTTGACTTCAACATGATGACTCGGCGAAAGAGGTAGGGTCTTAGTGAAAAGAGGTGCCATCGAGGAGATGTCTCGCTGATGATTGTGAGTCACACTAAGAGGAATTGATATCGATGAAAGGTCTTCCCAACTGGAGGGGAGTCTTGCTGAGATGAAAGGTTTGGTCTCAGGGAGATAGATGAAGGACTCGTTGTAACATCTTTCTGAAAGTGATATGTCTTGCCGATGGTCTACGCAATGACAAAGGCGATATCAGTATGGCTTTTGCATTCAATATGAGGTCTTGTTGACCATTGCGTGTTATGCCGATAGCTACTATAAGAGCATAATCACATCGGGGAGACACGATTAGTGTCTCACCAACATGCAATTTTTGTCTAAAGGACCTTTGACTGTCTGGCGATCCCATGTAGCATCTGTTCGACCAATCGAAGGAAGCTATAGGTGAGCCGTGGTAGTTTGACTGGTGAGAGGAATATCAACAAAATGAAAGCGATGTGGATTTGCTCTGAGCTCAGGAGCATTCAAAGTAGCTCAGAAGGGAAGTTCGAGGGAAAACATGGAGGCCATGAAGTTAATACTGTGGTTGCAAAAGATCTGAAGGCTTCTCTTGGGAATGACTCTTTACTGACATGGACATCAAGGATACACATGAACGTAGCATTAACTTCATTTGAAAAAATCTAAGGGGAGATCTTTCTGAAGACTGATATTTTTTGTAAGCCCTAGGGGCCGACATCTTTTGGTATATAGGGCTTTTTTTCCTCTTTGTAAAGGAGTTCTCCTTATGCTTTTCGAAAGTTAGTGACTTTTGTAGTCCTTTCTTAGATTAGCAAACTTTTGTAACTCATTTTGAAGAATAATATACAAAGTTTACCTTGGTCACTGTTGATGTTTCAGATTACCATCTTGTTCTTGCCAAGTGTTGTGCATTTTGGGTTCATGATCAAGTTATTTTGTGAATTTATTCTATTCCTTTATGACTATCCTTTTTTTTCATGCCTTCCTTTGCAAAAGTATCATTATATAAATCACAAACTATGTTTACATAATCACATATGGATTCTAGTATGTGAAAAATCTTTTCCTCTCTTGAAAAAGTGCCTGAATCAAACCTGTTTGTGATATATTAATGCAAAGCCTACAGAATTTGATGTGTAATATTATGTTCATTGCTAATTTTTAAGTGTAACCTAAGTATTCAATTGCTCTTATCAGTTCAGTGTATCATCATAGGTTTAAATTTTAATTTTCATGCAC
The DNA here is from genome assembly GCA_007258455.2 of Sequoia sempervirens. Taxonomy (NCBI): domain Eukaryota; kingdom Viridiplantae; phylum Streptophyta; class Pinopsida; order Cupressales; family Cupressaceae; genus Sequoia; species Sequoia sempervirens. The sequence goes on from VDFB02152800.1 coordinate 26,425, forward strand.
TCTTCGTCCCCTTTTCTTTCAAAGAACAGTAGTTAGGTGATACCACAAAGGAAGCCGGCCTTCTCCAGAGGTTGACCTCTGTTTACAAGAAACCAACATCTTTAGAGGTCTTCCCATGTTACACTGAGGTGTTGAGCATTAGGTTCAACAAGGGTGCAATTTCAGGTGATAACAATTATCATATTTTACATAATTTTTGTATAGAGAGTGATAGTGTTGTGCATGTTTGTAATGATAATTTACCTTTGCACATATTTCCTTGTGTGATGTTCCTATATATGATGACATAGTGCACCTACTTGTGATGTTATTTCTAAACATCATATTTCTTATATGTCTTCATAGTCTACATCTAATAAAAATCCTAATGACTTATAATAATCTTAATGGTGATCATAGGGATTCTAATAATGATGATAAAATGTATAGCGATGATCTACCGTGAGATGCATCTTGTAGGATGAGCATGGATGACATAATCTTACCTCCTATTTGTGACATTGTTGCATTTCATGTTGATCCTCCTTTGAAACATGTTATAATGATCTTATACATTATGTGCCATCTTCAAATATTAAAGGTTGATTATTAATTTGGGATTACTTATTTAGGATAACTACCCTAGTGTTGCACATTATATATTTATATTTTTCTTACTATTTCTATATGTCATAATGATTCTTTAGAATCATGTTCCTTTGACACATTTTATTCTTCTATATATGATGCTAAGATTTATGATCATTATTCTACTACTTATCATACATGCCACATGGTTACTTGTGACTTGATGATAATACACTAGCTTATTATATTAATACTTAATTGCGTTTACATGATGATATTATAGATCTTAGTGAAGAATTACCACATGATGATTATGATGGTTCTATGGATGCTTCTTTATATGACAAATATTTTTTACATTCTAATTGTATACACATGCTAATAATTTATTGATTATCAAGTTTAGATTGTACTTATATGTGATACAACTTTAGGATAGTTTTATTCATCATGCTTTCTCTTTACTTCATTTCCCTATTTGGCTCATATATTCATTGATAGTTTATATAACACTAGTTCACATAAAATTTGCATGGACATAACAATGATCCATAGTGATTCATATTTTGATCAATATACTAAATTCAATTCCCATGTCATGAACACAAATATTACAAAGATAGAGGTATTGTATTTCAACATAAAATTCAAGAATTTGTGGAGAAAGAGAAGATACCCATTGACATCACAAAAAAATAAAAAAGAAGCCATTTGATATGACACATGAAATCATTGCTTAGATACCACTCTTACTTTTATTTGTCATCCATATTTGAGTTTGTCCTTAGTATTGATCACTTTTCATCTCTACTTTAGTTTTTTAGATCCCAAGAGATTCTTTAAATACGTATATTTAACCCATATGGTGGATGCATGCTTTGTTTGATCTTTATGTTTACTTCATATTAACTTAATTTGCTTGGAGGTGTTGGTGTGAAAAAATTTCTTGTACCTAGCTAATTCACTCACTAGGTAATTAGGGGATATATTCACATGTTAAGTTTACTTAGGATATAAGATTCATTCTAGAAGTCTTAGTTGGTTTTTCTAGAATTTATCTTATCTAACTTTATTGTTTGATTCCTAGGTAGTTAGTTGTCTCATGTCAGAGGATTAAGACACTTGTCATAATCTTGTCTAATCCAATCTCTCATCTTGCCTTTATAAGCAAGGAATCTCATGTACATTTGTATATTCAACCAATATTCAATCATATTCAACTTGCATTGTTGAAGAAAGTATTCTTGCCATTTCTCTCTTGTGGAAGATATTTTGGTCTAGCAACTATTCCTAGGGGTGTTGGAGAGTCACCATTAACTCCCACATGGTATCAGAGCTCCAATGTTGTAGATTCCTTCCTAGATCCGAGGGTTTTATGTTGGATTGAATATTTTGCTGGGTACATTTTGGGGTTTCAAGGACATCTTCGTTGAATCCAGGGCATCAAAGAAAGTCAAGTTTTCCTTTCATTTCATCAAATTTGGTTATGTTTTGCTTGATCTATGAGGGTTTGAAAAAGTGTGAAGAGTAGTTGATCTAGGAGGTCACTGATTTTTCGGTTTGCACTTTGGGTCTAGATCGACATCACCATCATGTTCAAGAGATTGATCAAATGAATTTTGACTATAAATTCATCCATTTTTGTAAATTTTTTTTTGGAGCAATTCTTTTTGCCCGAGTAGGCTGTACGACCTCCTGAGTGGTACAGTTGACATATTTTTCACAAAAAAATATTTTAAAATATTTTCTATGATTTTCTTAAAAAATTTTTTGGGGAAAATTATTTAAATATATTGGGGTGATCCCACAATACTGGTTTACAATTTTTGGCCAAACTAGACATTGAAATAATTTTTTCTAACTAAATCTTCACTTTCAGGCACCTATAGCGGCTAAACTGTGAGGAATTTGAAGATGATGCAAACTAGAGTTTCTTGAAATTTTGTTTGTAGATTCTAAATATATTTTTTCAATTTTTGGAATCAGATTGCACTTTTTTTTCCATCTCCTTTGAAAACTAGTTTTTTTTAGAAAACAACATTTTTAAGAGTGACACTCAGTATAATGCATAACTTTTTTTCCATGAAGGATAAAATTCTAATTCTTTTGAATTTATATTTTGTAACTCTGATATCTAGTGCTTCCACTTGGTTAGATAGGTTTTATTGAATATTTTTTCTTTAATCAAGTTTTGAAGTCAAACCAATTACAATTCGCATAAGCGAACCAGTATAATCATTAACTTTTTGTATGTATTGAAATTCAATTTTTTTGTTGGATTAAGGACTTCAATATCTGTGCACTCATATTTTTTAATTTTTTTATAATATGATATTTTTCCTCATGTGCAAAACAAAGAGCTTGATTTTTTAGTGAAAAATCTATGTTTAATAAAACTAAAATAACAAATACATAATAAAACCAAAACATATTAAAATTATAGTCGTTGGATAGCTCGTTCCGAGGACTACCTGATTCAGTTGGTTCTGTGAAGTCTCTGCCATTTTCATCAACCTAAGCTCCAAAGTGCAAAAAAAATGATTTTTTTGTGACAAAGAGCAGGAATCAGGGAAAAGGGGGGTTCACTCAAACCAAGGGGGTTCGAGCGAATTGGGGTTCATTTGAACCCCCTTTAAAAAAGGGGTTTTCATTTGTTTTTTTGGTGGGATGGTCCATACTTGCATTAAATGGATTCGCTCGAACCTAGGTTCAAGCGAACCCTCTTTTGGTTTGTTCAAACCTATGAGTTCATTTGAACCCTAAGAACTAAAATTTTTGGCATTGGGTCATTTTTGCAAGTTTTCCTTCCTCATTCGAATTGTAAACCACTTTTTTGGGTTTACCCATTGGGCATAAATTATTTGGGGGTTCTATTAAAAATTTGCAAGGAATATCTTTTGGCTTATACTAGGGAATATGCTCAATGAGTGTGTAGTTCTGGTGTCATATTGTATAGGTCACATCATACACTGTAGTAAAGTCATCGTGTCACATCTATGGTTGATACCTTTTTACTGCAATTTTTATATAAATATTTTTTTTTGGTTTTAAACTTTTGTTTAACCTTGGCCAACCATTCATTATAGCCTTGCCAATAGTTATTGCGCCATCCTGTCTTTTCGTCTGCCCTTTTTAGTTGGTGTCAAAGCTTTTTTCATTTATTAAAAACTTTGTTTTAAAGTTTTAACAAAAGGCCAACTAAATTATATATATATATATTAATATTTGTTTAAAAATCCAAGAAGAGGTTTTGCTTGTGGGTGGTGCATAGGAGACTGCCACCCTCACACCACCAGCCCCTCACCCAAGGTGGCAACAACCATTTTTTTTGTTGCAATTATTGCTAGCATGGTCACATGGGTGACCCCATTTAAGCTCCTGGGTGCGCAACTTTTGCGCCTACTTAACCTTCCAAATGCTAGATTTGCCCCTCTATAGCCCAAATTGGCTGTTTTTTTCAAATTGTCATAACTTTCACCCACGGAGGCCTTTTTCTCAAACAAAATATTGTTGAAAAGTTGATTCTCCCAATTTTTCAATGATGGAGTTATTTTGTAGAAATTTTGCAATTTTGTGCCAACATTTTTGGTTCCCAAGCTCATAACTTTTTGTGACGATCTTTGATTTTCATGATTCTTGTGGCATTGGAAAGGTATTGAGTATCTCTATCCATCCACCCATGCTCTTTTTCTTGTTTCTATCCCAAGTATATTGTGATTTCAAGTTTTCCCGATGTGTATATAACTGAAGGATACTTGCATATTTTGGTAGTTGGGAGGGTGTTGTTTTGATCATTGTACTTGATTTCAGTTGTATTCTATATGTTGATCTCATATATTGTCATTTGAGAAGTGTATTATCATTGTAATCATGAGTTATGCAAATCATCCTTATGTAATAGTTCTGACTAGGGATAATTATGAGTCATGGAAAAAGGCATCATAACACATTGTAAGTGGCTAAATTTTTTTCCACATCTTTATGGACTCATTTTGAACAAGAAACAACATATAAGAAACATGTTTCGAGTAGTAAGAATGATCATATCATAGGATTGATTAGTTCTACTTTTAGCGCAAGCATCTTTAGTGAGACCTATCATAAAATCTTCTTTGATTTCTCATGCCCACACACAATTTGGACCAAACTTTGGGAGATTTTTGGAGATCCACACAAGCCTCCATTCCTAAATGATCCTATTTCATATTGCCTCATTCCACTTGATGATGTTGATAACATACCTTATGATGATGACACCTTAGAGGAGTTTGAATGTGATGTAAAGCATCTTGTTGATCCAAAAAATTCTCCTGGTGCTCCTACTTCTCTAGTTGAGATCACATGTTCATCTTCTATTGATGATTCATTGAGTACTTCTAGTGATTCATTGCAATAAGTATCCAAGAATCTTCTTGATTGGGATTCCTATTTGACAAACATTGCTTCTTTGTTTGTGGAGTCTCACATTTTAGATTTGGAGGACCAATTTGAGGGTTTATCTCTCCTATTTGATGATAGTCATGGATCACCTATTGTCACTTCATCTTTGTCTTTGGAGTTGGTTCAAGATCAATTTCCACTTATTCCTGGTTTGTCATAGTTTGTTGTGATTGGGCATGTACCTGATTGGATTGTTGCATCATCATTTTCATCTAAGAACTTAGCAACACATGAGAGATTTTAGGGACAAAATACATTTGGAATTCTCTTCCTACAAATTCCTATCTAGAATGGGAAGCATTCCTGCATTTTTATTTGGTGTATTTTCTTGCCAAGGGGAGAAACATTGTTTGTAGGTATTGGATTATGTTTTGTCTTCAAACATTAACCTTTTTTACAGGTGATCATACATTGTGGGGGGAAATCTTGTCTCTCTTTTTCCCTCTTATGGGGGGGTAATTGATTGTATATACATGATGGTGTAGTCCTTGGGGGTATCATTGTGTCCTCCATACATCATGTTTTGTTTTCTCTCTCTTGGAGAGGAGTTTTGTCCCATTGAGTTTTCTCTTTTTCTCTATTTATGAGAGATTGATTGATTTCATTTACATTGTAAATGGTCACCTAACATGTCCTAGTAGCCGAGACCAATCTTCATCTTCATCTTTGCATAGTTTGCATAATAATCTTCTCCCTAAGTTGCATTTAAGAGGGGTGTTGGTGTGAATAAATGTTTTATACCTAGCTAATTCACTCACTAGGTAATTAGGGGGCATATTCACATGTTAAGTTTACTTAGGATATAAGATTCATTCTAGAAGTCTTAGTTGGATTTTCTAGTAATTTTCTTATCTAACTTTATTGCTTCATTCCTAGGTAGTTAGTTGTCTCATGTCATAGGATTAAGATACTTGTCATAATATTGTCTAATCCAATCTCTCACCTTTCCTTTATAAGCAAAGCATCTCATGTACATTTGTATATTCAATCAATAAATTCAATCATATTCAACTTGCATTATTGAAGCAAGTATTCTTGCCATTTTCTCTCTTGTGGAAGATATTTTGGTCTAGCAACTATTCTTGGGGGTGTTGGGGAGCCACCATTAACTTCCACAGGAGGCATGTTGGATCTCTTTTATATCTTTTTTTTCATGTCTTACCTAAATTTTTCCTTATTATTTGTCACCCTTTATTATTGATCTATTGATTCTTATCTTTCACATATTTTGATATCTTTCCTTGTCTCATCTTGTCTTGTCATTATCATTTGTCTCTTACATATTTTTCCCTAATATATTATGATCCTCATTTTTTACTTGTTCCTACATTAGTTGATCTAGCCCCTTAGAGAATTATCTTATACAATTATATGAATTATATTATATATTGGGAACATTTTGATCTATTATTTCAACATGTGTCTGTATTTTAGAATGCATGTATTATATTATAATTATTTTATCTTATATTTTTACATCTTATTATATCTTATGTCCTACACGATGATCATATATTGTTATGCCTTATGTTATCATGGTCTTACCTTTTCCTCGATCTTTATTTCTATATATTACTTTGAGCATTTATCATTGATCCTAATATATGCTTAAACTAGAGGCCATCACATTGTTTTGCATTCTCTATCGAGCTTACACCATTATCTCTTAGTAGTGATCCTATTTACATTAAGCTTATATTGTTATATTACATTTCTTGATCTAATTCTATATCGAGATTATATTATTTTATCATATTGATCTTGTTCCTACATTAATACATCATTTTGATCCTATAATGATCACATATATCACACTTACTTGGTCACATATTTTATAAATCCTACATTGGGGCATCATGATTTTCCCCTAATTGTATTGAAATGTTTTATCATACTCTATCACATACATACATACATACACACATAGGCACGCACACACACACACACACATATGATATGGATTTTTCTTGTTATCAATCCTTGTGCAATTTATCCCATTTATATCTTTTTATCTCATGAGAATTATTTTCATATCTAGAGATTTTCCCTATTTTTGAGCCTTGCACTAACCATCCTCCCTATCACACTAATCCTCTATCATTTATCCTATCTATCTTATTGATCTTATTTATTCTATTGGAACTATTGATCATGTTAGGCTTCATGCTATTGCTAGGATTTTATACCATTGTTGGGCCTTCATGTCATTATATCAAAATTATTCCACAGGTCCTACCTAATGTGTGATCATGCTCATGGATTTTGGCTATTAGTCCAATTATTGTACTTCATGTGTATCTTTTAACAATAAGGATTGTATCACCATCATTTTTTCCTTGTTAGAGGTAATGAATAGGTGTGTGAACCAACATGATAGAAAATAAGTGGATACAAAAAAATCAATCTGAATAATATAATCCAATGACACAATGAGAATGATCTCAAGGTGTGGGACCTTTCTATTGAGATCAAAATTCTAAAGAAGGTTGGTTCCTTTCTAATACTAGATGTGGGTAAGTGCATTGAGTTGTGACACAAAAAAGGTGCCAAATTGCAAAAAAAAATCCATAAAAACAATATTGTGCATGCCAAATTGAAAAGCATAATAATAAAAAAAAACACAAAAAAAAACCTCATTTGCACCCCTGGCTGTGACTTCATTTGGCATTTTTTTTACCTTTGCAACCTGTGCTTGCCAAAATTTCATTTTTGTACTCTCTGCTTGTGATTCTTCATGAAGATTTTGTCAAGACATCGCATAGGTGGAAGAGGTATGCATTTCTATTATTTTATTTTCAAATTTGAATTAATTTGTAGATCGAAATAGGTTTTTTGATTAAGGGTAATTTAGTTCAAAGCCATGTCACACTTTCGGCCAACTTATCAACACACCTAAATATAAGTATTTCTAACTAAAAATAAATTTTGGTCAAACATATGATCTAGTAAGATTCATTCTAGCTAAGTTAGATATTTCTACAACTTTTCCAACAAAAAATGTTGGCTAAATGCATATGTAGCACCACTTTGGGGCCAATTATCAAAAAACATTATTTGAAAAACTCGAGGTTTGACTAACACCTACTCATGTAAATAACTTTTTTTTTAAATATAAAAAACCCTTTTGTAGATTAATAAGTGTAGTTTTTAAAAATCTATATACTTTAATAGTTTAATTATTATTAGTATTTTATTTTTTATTTTTACTAAAAATAGGTTATCAACACAAATTATTAGGTTGATTACCATGCGAAGGAAAAATACTAAAATTTATTAAAAATATGAAAAAAATATGATGCACTAGATAAAAGAATCTATATCAGGATGGTATAATTTTTTTCCATTTTAGATAAATATCTAATATGAATTTTTTTGATAAGGAAAATTAGGTTTTGAAGGTCCCTCGAAACCCTTTACAAGGATGAAAAGATGCCAAAAAAACTAAGCAATAAAAACCAACAACCCAAAAAATCAAAATGCTGACAAAAGATAAAACATCAGTAACCCGTCAGCAAAAGAAAACCAAAACATTAGCAACCTAGCTGATCCAACAAAAGGGAACGCATCAACTACAACATTTTTTTCCAAGACGTTCACTGAGGCCATATTCTCCTTGATGACCTCCTCCTGCATATCCACAACCTCTTTGATCTCTTCCACAGAGATAGCCACTCTCTTTTTGGTCTTTCTCCTAGTCCTAAGGCACAACCCAACATTCACATCTTTCTCCAACACTGGAGCAGACTCCTCAGCTTTGTCCTCCTGCTTCAAGCAGTTGATTTCCTTAATCACTTTCTCTAACTCACCCAAGTCAAGAGGTTTACCCATCCAATTAAGAGATTTTTCGTTTAAAATAGATAGACCCCTAGCTATGGTCTTTAGAGAATTATTGTTGATATTAACCATAGTTCTTAAGTCATCCATCATCTTACCAGTTCTCTCCTCAAGATTGGCAACATAGTTCTCTAAACTTTTATTGACCTGCATTTCCAGAGAGGAAATCTTCTCCTCATGAGAAACTCCCAAACGATCAACATCAATAACTAGCTTGTCCAACATTACATTCATGGATTTGAATTTTCCTTTTATGGCCCACTCCTTTTGATTACCATAGAGCATAGCAACACAAATCTCTTGCCATTTTTTACCTAAATATTTAGCTCCTTAACCTCAAAAAATAACTTCACCAGAGACAACAAATTCCTCATCCCATCCTCGACCATCTTGCAGAACATGTTCATATTCATATCATCCCAGTTAATAGGAGGTTGATCATTCAGCTCAATGTTACCAGGAGCATTAGTCCTATCCATTTTCTGCTCCTCATCCTCTTCAATAGGGGAGTCCTTGACCTCCACCACTTCCACCTTGATCCGCTGCTTATTAGGAAAGTTAGCTAAATCAACTAACACTTCCAGCCACTCCAATTTAACCACCCTATCAACCGAAGAGAACCCCTAATAATGCATTACCGTCTCCATCCCCTGTTCCATCCCTTGCACCTACATAGGCCCAGGCCCTTTCAACAACTCAACAGAGCAAGCATTACCTACACAACCAAGAACCTTCGAACACAAACCTGCATCTTCAAAATCCTTGAACACAGTCATAGAGGAAATTTCCACCTTCCCGGGCATAGGATCCCCAATAGGACCATTCTCAGCATCAACATTCTTCACTCCACCTTCACTAGGACACAACAAGGGTTTGTCACTAGAACCAGGTGCCACCTCCATCTTCCTTTTAACCGGAATCTTTTCTTTCTTTGCACCTTTATATTTTCCTTTTGAAATATTCCTCACAAAATTTTCCATAGAGTCCTGCAACTCCACATCCGTTTCATAGCCCTTGCTTCACTCCTCCAAGACCTCATTCCCTTCCTCAGAGCCACCTTCATCCACAAACATTTCCTCAAACTCTGACTCTTCTTCCTTAGAACTCCCAACCCATTCTGCGGCAGAGTCACCCGATCATACCTAGAATTTTTAACAGCCTTCTTACCAGGGGTTTTTGGAGAAACCACAATTAACTTAAGATTAATGTGAGAAAACAAGAGATTCATAAGACCCTCATGTAAAACCACCTTCTTAGGGTTTTTCCTATGATCTTCAATACTCTTTTCCATTGAAATTAATAGATAGAAGGGAAAGGAGACCAACACCTTGTGCCTAAAATGATTTAGAAACATGAAATTGTAGTTGTAAATAACAGAGAATCTACCTTCAAGCATAAAATAGTGCATTATGGCCAACACAATGTCCCTCCATAATAGCTTTAAAAGACTTGCGAGCATAGCCACTGCTCCCAATTTCCTGAAGCTTCTTCTTCTCGTCATACTTGAAGAAATTCACAAAATCCTTTTTAGTTGCTCTCCTATCTCTATAAAATTTCCTCTAAGAGACCGCCATACTAGTGGCCTCCTCAATGAACTCCTCATCAATTTTAAACTCTACACCCTTATAATGCAGTGTCCTCCCATTCCAGTGTTTCACAAAAAAATCCGTAGCATTAGGGTCCGAACCTTGAATTCTTTGCATAAATTGTGTAGCCCCATCCAACTCCAAATGCTCCCAAACAACAGGATTATTCTAAAATTCCTCACAAGATATTGGTTCAATTCTACAATGATCTCCACCCATGGCAGCATGAAAATTTGCAGACCTCAATGGCACCAGAGAGTTAAGAAAATGCAAATGAAACCAAACTCTCCACAAAGCAACACAAATTACACCCATAATACGTGTCGGAAAGTCATTCAAGGTACTACCCTACTTACACTAGCAGTCCTCCATAATACATAAACCAAGGAAATAATAATGAAACATATAGGCCAAAGGTTCCTCGAGCACAATCCAACTATGAAACATAATGAAGAACCTTTCCCAAAAACCATTAATCTTAAAAACAAGCCATCTGGTCATCATTAGATAAACATTTAAGATTAAGAGGAAGAGATTCAAACGAACCCCAATCAAATCTCTCCACCTGCCCCATGTTGGGTACACCATCAACAACCTATTAGCTTCACAAAAAACATGAGTAACTTTAAATTCCTCAAAAGAATTTAAGATAACTAAAAAATCATTTATAAAATTAGCAATAGACCAAGAAGGAGGGAATTTTTTCAAGAGGCAATTTATTACATTAGGAGAATCCATCTCCAATCAAAGTTTAGAAACCCCTTGATTTCATATTTAATATGAAAGTTGATTTCAAATGGAAAAAACTATTTTTTAATACACACATTTTGATATTTATTTAAAAATATATATTTTTCAAAATTGGAAAAAAATATCCATGCACTCAAGTTTCAAGTTATAAATACACACAAAAGTTTTGAAAGAAAAAATTTACTATAAAAAGATTGACATCTCATGTAACCTCATTTTTCAACATTTTATCAACAACTAAATTATAGTGTCAATTTATTAAAAACTATTTTTAAATAGTTTAAAAAAATATATAATAATAAAATATACTAAAAAACACACATTTTATTAGTTTACATTATTTCAAAATTCAAAACATGTCACTTTTTAGTGATTCAAGTTTAAAAGTTGGATCATCTTTATTTGTTTCCTTTATAAAGTGTGACACAACTTTGTACTTTTACCCTTAAATTTTGTTTTAATTTCAATGAAATCAATCTCCACATCTAAATATTGATTATTCACAATCACCTCCTCATGAAAACCCTCCTGAACAAGAACATCAAATCCCTCCCTCAATTCCTAGACATCCTATAGGAACTCAATAAAATATTTTAAATCAAATTGAAAACAACAAAAGAGAGCTTGAACAATTGATTCCAAGATTAAATGAACATGTTGCAACCCACCCTTATAGGAGAGGCATTGTTGAATCACTAAAGTTGATTGTATCTCATGTAGAAGCAACGAGTGAACAAATTAATTTTTGGTTGAATAAAAGGGAGGAATTAAAATGATTTTATGCAAGTGGACTTTCCTATGCACAAGTGAAGAAAATTAGCAAAGCTGACTTGTGTGCCCTTTTCACAAACCCACGAACCAAAGCATCTTTATCACATGCATGCAGTAGATTCCCCATCCATTGATGCCACCATGAATTAATTAAAAATAAGTTTTGGGAGTGGTGGTGGATGGTTTTTAACCAACCTCCATGCAATAACTGTAAGGTCCCACAATATTTTTTGAGGAAACTCTATTGTGAGTTTTTCCTCAATAAGATGCCAAATTATTTTGACTATTTGGACTTTCAAGGTAGACATGGGGATCCACACATGATAGATTGGGTGCATGACATAATCTGTAATTGGCATTGAGACCCTTGGAAAAACCTGTGGTGGAGCATGTCATTGTTGCTTTCATTTTCAAGGACAATGTCAAGGTGGACACACTGGACTCAATTATCTTGCTTACACAAAGCCTTGTACAATGTGTGAGGCCTCTAGTAGAGCCTGGTGTGGGCGAGTCTTCTAGGTCCATAGTTCCAACCCACATTTGTCACTTTTGTGATTATGTTTGCACGTACGATGGTGAGAGTGATCGAGATGTAGCTACACAAGATACATCAGTTGCAGAGTATATGGTCATGACAAATGCCTTGTTGAATCAAATATTTAGTATTGATACTCAAGTAAATTTCAACAAGTTCATTTAATTTTTCTTATAAAATTTTAGTATGAAATGTAAGAATAACTAAATTAGTAAAATGAATATGCAAAAAATTTAGGGTCAGAGCGTTGATGTTATGTGTACCCTTCACACATACCCGTACATGTTTACATTGTGGAGTCCATAGGTATGTAACCAATAATAAAGAAATAATCATTGCATGTGAATAGTTTAACCTTATATGAATGATTGTCTCATAACACACTTTGGATGTCAAATAGTTTGTTGGTAGGCCTTCAACATCGACACCTTGCTATTATCATCCTCGAACAACTTTCACCCAGGTAACCTTTACTATTTAATGGTGTTATAAAACAATGTTAGGAAGTTTTGGTAATTGAAAAAAATACTATTCTATATGATTGTTCTTTTTGAAACATTATTTTAAACTTCATATTTGTTGTTTCATTTTCAGATGCTGACATTAGACAACCCTTCTAATGTTCATGGAATGATGGACCATGCAGTTGGTGCAGTAGTAGCAAGTTCTAATCCTTTGATAGAGGTATGTGAAAAATTAGTAAATTTCACATTATGTTTGATCATTTATTGGTCTATTATTAAAAAATTTAATGATACTCGTATGTAGTTTAATTTCTATATTGATACTTGCAATAGGTGCTTGTCACACCAGATCATCAACGTGTTGCTATTGTGAATGAGCATGATGATTATTTATTTGTGGTAAGTGATTTTTATATTATATGTCATTCCATAGTTCAATTTATATATATTTATGTCTAAACTTCTTATTGTATTAGTTGAACCTCCAGAGAAGTGACGAGCAGAGGATGAGTGAGCATGTTCGAAAGAAAACAACATCACTTGCATTTCCATCCATTCGACAGTCAAAGGAAACATGTGATCTATTTCCTTCCCCTAGTGGGAAATGACTATGTATTAGGGTCATTTTTTTTTATAGGAAAAGAAGGTTTTGCAGGGGCCCCAAAACCCTTTACAAAAAAGACCACTGCTTTTAATTATAATCAAAACATATAAAGCAACCACCCATTAACAAAAAAAAAAGACCAACCAGCCAAAAAATAGGACAAAATCAACAAGAAATTACAGATTTTTTAGAATTTCAGTAGCTTCCAAATCACTAGCTATGATATTTTTGTGCATTTCCATAACCTCAACAACCTCCTTTGTAGAAACCCCCAAATTCTTCTTAGTTTTATTATTCGTATGGGTGAAGGGGCCCCTATCAATTTCTCCCCCCTTCAAATCTTTGGGGAGATCCACCAAACTAGCAACAACATCTTTAATCACACTTGAAGAATCCCCTTTGCACAACCTAGCCTTTTCATTAAGAAATTAAAGACCTTTAGCTTCATTATGGAGAGCTAACTTACTAACTTTAACCACAATTTCTAGGTTCACATAGGCTCTTGAAATTTTATCCTCCAAATTCGAGATTCTAAACTCAAAATCCCTTTTCAATTTTAGCATCTCATCAGTAACTATCTTCAAAACATCAAATAGTTAGTTAACCTGGTCCTGAACATAAAACCCCTGGGGATTAGGATTAACCCCAACATTGTTAACCAAAGAATGAACCTTAACATTGGTAAGGTTCAACTCGTTAAACATCCATTTGAAAATATTGAAGAAAAAGATAGAGCCATCCTTCACCATCCCCAACACATTCGACAAATCTTCTTGGTTGTAATTGAAAATATCCCTATCATCAACCAAATTATCCTTAGGAGCATCTTGAGTATCCTGCACTTCTTGTAACATTTCTTTACATTTATAACCACCATAAATAACTTTAATTCTACATTTAGACTTCTCCATCTCAACAACCTCAAGAATAACAACTCCTTATCCTTCTCAAGACCTTCATCAACAAACTGCTAGGGCTCATCATTTAGAATCTCATTAGGCTCATCACTAACAACATCCCCTTGAGGCCTACATTTCTTGCTACCAGAATGCACCTTACCCTTTTCCTTATTCAAACTATTATCTCCATGCTCCACATCTTCCTCTTCTAGCTTGAACCTCCTCACCCACTTCATCAACCTCAGCCATTTTCTTCTTATCAGAGGTGATGCCTTCACCCTTCACCTTCAACTTCTTAATAGTAGGTGTTGGGAATTTTCCTAGCTTAACCTTATGAGTTTTAGAAAAATCTTTAGGAATCTTGTCCTTCTCACTACTAGTAATATACCCATCCAACTTAGAAGGTTGACGAGTTTTGACCTTCTTTTCAAGCTTTGGATCAAAATCCTTAGGAGGATCTGAGAGGACCTCTATAAAGGCATCTGACCCATCTTTAGATTCCTCAAAAGTAGAACTCATATTAGACCCAATATCATACCTAGACTTTGACTGTTTAGGACTACTTTTAGTAATTTTCATGGGTTCATCTAGAACGAAGGACTTGGCAATAATCCATTATGAGTAAAATTAAATCCTCATAAAGAATGGGGTTCTTAGGATTCCTCTTGAAGCCTTTAATACCACTCTCTATAGAGGCCAAAAAAAAAAAGGGGAAAGACACCCTCTTCTTATGTCTAAATTGATTTAACAACACAAAATGATAACTAGCAAGAACAAAAAAGCGACTATGTAGAGTAATGTACCTCATAATTTCAACTGCCAAATCACCCCAAATGGGATTTATGGAGCTACGGGAAAAGTTTCCACATTTCTCTTTCTACAACTACTCCCTTTCATTCCTCTTGAAGAAGGACGCCATGATAGCATGACTCTTTTTTTTCCCTATATACCTTCCTACCCTCAACAACCATACTAGTAATGTTGCCAATCAATTCTTCAGTAATATTGATTTCTAGGCCAAACAACCAAGGAATTTGTTTTTCCAACTGTTGATGAAGGCCTGTGAAACTACCAGATCAAAGCCATGAATTCTTTCAATATAAGGAGTGATACCACCCTCCTCCAAAAGACACCATATATTCTTGTTTCTTTTGGTAGTGTCATAGGAAATAGGCTCAATTCGATTCCTTTTGCCACCAATGATGAATGTAGAGCAAAGCTACAACAACTTCAAGTATTTGAAAATGATACAAAAGAGAAGAAGCCTCGAGAAGGAATAATCTTGATAAACACCCACGATCGGTGTGGAAGTACCAAAAATATTGGGAGTCATCATTATCCTTAAATGCAAATATTTTCGGACATTAGCAAAATCATTAAATTGAAATGAGCTCTCCTTAAATAAATCACACTTGGACTTGAAATTTTTCATGAGAATCAACATGTGACTTAAAATAATCATGAAGGGAACCCCCTCCCTAAATGGATTGCATATAATGATTGACAATAGATTGGATATCAATTGGGAGGGGGTCAATCCTATCCCACACTTTAGACTCAAGAACCCTAAAATTTGCAAACTTGTCTGCTAGCCCATTACCCTCACAATAAATATAAGAGATGAAACATTGCTCAAAGGTATTCAATATTTCCAAAGCATCATTAGTAATAGGTTCAATAGACCAACAAGGAGGGGTAATCCTTTTAGGGAATCAATAACATTTAAGGAGTCACCCTCGATCCAAACCTTCTTGAAGCCTTTAGATTAAGCTAGTTTTAGACCATGTAGGTAGCCGAATGTATTAGGCTCGTTTGTTGTATGCCTATGTGGTATTTTTGAACATATGTTTTTTACTATCGATATATGTGAAATTTTATGTCCATATGGCTCTTTGGTAGTAAGCTTGTATAACTTTATTGGATATATTGTATACTTTTATCAACATATATTACTGTATAGCCTTATGGCTTTTTTATTAATGCAAATCTTATTTTGCCATTGCTATCAAATTATATAGTTTTATCCTAAAAATTTTCAACATGAGGATTAAGTAAATCTTATTTTTGATAGCTATTCTAAATGATGTTATCATGTGTATTGTGTAAATTGTATTCTTGAATGTTGTAGGCATGGGTGTTGTTTACATCTTGTTCTTGATTGTTATTTTTGGATATTCATTGATTATTCATCTGATGCTTAATGATTACTGATAGTTTGTATTACATTCAAGTATTTACATGTGTCTATAGCTTTCTAATATTCATGACAAATTTTACTAAGCAGACATTTAATTATCTAAAGGATCATGCAGTTAGGCTAATAAACCTGCTAGCTTCTTTACTAAATTATACAACCTTCTTAAGTAGGCCAATAATGCATTTCTATATGAGCGTGCCTTTCATGTGTATACTGATGACTTGCGTGTATTAATACTTTGTGACTTATGTGTATTCATATAAATACTTTGTGACTTACGTGCATTTGTATGTATACTTCATGGATTGTGACTTATGACTTACATGTATTTAAGTGTATACTTTACAACTTACATGTATACTTTGTGACTTACATGTATTCCAATGAATACTTTGTGACTTATATGTATTCAGTTATATACTTCATGACTTATGTGTATTTGAGTACATGCTTCCTTTATTCACATGTATGCTTTTTGCTTCGTGTCTCATGTGTATTTATGCTTATACTTCATGTATTATGTGAATCCATATGTATGTTTTATGCTTCTTGTGTATACTTCATGTATTCATGTGTATGCTTCATGCTTCTTGCCTATACTTCATGTGTTCACGTGTATGTTTCATGCTTCATGTGTATACTTCATGTGTTCACATGTATGCTTTATGTTTCTTGTGTATACTTCATGTGTTCACGTGTACGCTTCATTCTTCTTGTGTATACTTCATGTATTACTTGTATTAACATGTATGCTTCATGCTTACTTGTGTATACTTCATTTATTATGTGTATTCACATGTATACCTCATACTTCATGTATTACATATATTTATGTGTTTTCTTCATGATTGAATGTATCTTCAACAGGAATAATCCATTTGTATTTACAATTACCTTATGCTTTAAAATTATGAAAACATTAAAAATGTTGTCTGTCAAAATGCTTTCTAGGTCAAATAATAAGTACTAACAAATTAACTTATCTAAAATTGAATTACTATTGTATCCAAATGTAATAATGAAGAGTTGTAACTATTGAAAACATGTGATTTCCTCAAACTTATGACATAAAAGGAAGATAATTTCATTTGAGAAAGACATCTATAACATGTATGCTTAATGCTTCCTATGTATACTTCATGTATTATGTGTATTCATGTCTATGCTTCATGCTTGTTATGTATACTTCATGTGTTCATGTGTATGTTTCATGCTTCCTGTGTATACATGATATATTAAATGTATTCACATGTATGATTCATGCTTCCTATGTATACTTCATGTATTACGTGTATTCACGTGTATGCCTCATATTTCATGTATTATGTATTTCTATGTGTTTGCTTCATGATTGGATATATCTTCAACAAGATTACTCCATTTGTATTTATGATTAACTTATGCATAGAAATTATGAAAACATTAAAACCTACCCATTTAGACATGTTGGAATTGTCGGTTTGGTTGCATAACGAACAAAACAAAAATTACACCACCTTGCAACTTTACATTGCATGTATTTGACACTTTTTTCATCAAATGAAAAATCATCATTGTGAGCAAATGGATTAGATATATAAAAAACCAAGAGAGATTATTGTAGAGGGGCCCTATGTGATCCTATACATTTAGACATTGTTAGTGCTCCAAATCGAACTAGACCAATGAATCCTAAAGAATTAGCCAATTTCTTATAATCAGACTCAATGGGGATTTGGTGAACTGACAAGATTCAGTCAAAGAATGATATCTTCTACACTTTTGGATTTGCAAGACCAAGGTGGGTCAACCTACACAATGCCTAAAACTTAATTCAACCATACACACTGACATTTCTTTTTATAGCATATAACTCCCAACAAAATACACTAAGGAAAGCATTAATAACCTCAAATTTGGCCGAGTTCTTGGTATATCAATACTAACTCAGTAATTGGGAGGAAAAACACTAAACCACAACCAAACAACAAGGATTTAAAATGATTTTGAATTTAAACAATATTTTTGAGATGCACTAAGCTGCAAGATAAATTAGTGCCAATTCTGGGCTATGGATTCAAACACATAAAAAGAGCTCATTGACAAATTAAACTCAACCAGTGTATTTAAATTGTTAATGCTTTGCATTAAATGTTAGTGTCTTACACCAACAATCCCACTCCTATTATCAATCAAATTTTTCTTACCAAATTCAACCTGCACACTTCAATCACAATCATCTGCTCAAAGCATTTTAACCATTTCATTGAAATAGACCCATAAATAGATAAAACAATCTCATGAAATTGAGATGCCAAACTCAAAGATACTTGGTATTATTGAATTCAAATGACTGAAAATATACAAGTCTGGAGACAATTTGAAGATATTCATGAATGTGCAAACACTTTCATGATTTATTTGGATAAACTGGTTGTATTTGCTCATGAAATCTACATTTGCAGCTTACAGACACCAAAAATGACTCAGAATTTCAACATTTCTCTATCTACCTAGCCCCATACAAAACCTCATAATTAGAATCAGAACCCCTACAAATGAGAGAAGAAGAGAAGAAATAGAAAACATAAGTAGCCCTAGAAAAGATCCGTTGAAGATACATGGCAGCTCCATCCATCGTTCAATCAACAACAAGAAAATAATCTCTCCTCTCTCTACAACAAACTGAATTTGCCTCCAATTTTCCTTTGCTCAAGTTGCCAAGAAACTAAAAATCTGCCCATGTGGAGAATCTCAGCTCATATACCTGCTGTTGAAAATATCTTCATTCCTGCTTTCCCGTGAAAGTTTTATTTTCTGCCTTTTGCTATGGATGCATATTACTTTCTCCATATATTAAAGTTTCATAAATTTATTTCCCAGCATATAACATTTCACCATAAAGTGAATATTAAATTCACTTTATAAAACATTCCACTTGTGCACATGCATTTTACCTAGAAAACTGATAATATTAGTGAATACTTACTCACCTTACCTGTGCACATCCTTTACATTTTATTTTCAACTTGCAAGAAAATCCAAACGGGCTTTTTAAATGTTTTGCACTCATGTTCAATATTTTCACCGTTTAAAATAAGGGGACCCTTTTAAAAGCTTTTACCCGTGCACACAAAATATTCACCTTACACATTAGTAGGTGGTCACATTTTACCCCTATGAATAAAATATTCATTTCACATTCACCTAGGCCTTCAAATATTTAAATACCCATTTAATAGCATTTAAAACCTTACCATTCTGCACTTAAAAATCATTTCTCACAATCTCGGGCAATATTTAAATGCTTCTCACCTTTTACCTTGCATGAGAAAAAATATTTTAAATGTTTTCTTTTATTTCAGTGGGCTCCCTTTATTTCTACTCGTGTGTTGCAAATACCTTGGGCCCCACCTTCCACATGGCGAGATTTCACCAATCATGTAGGAAATAACCTCCTCACACTTTGTACCCATGAGCTAGTTGGGTAAGGCCGAGATTTCATCTCCCCTTCGTGCCCAAAATTCACCTTTACACTTAATAGTGCCCCATGCTTTATTAAATATTTCATGCTTGAAATATTTTATCATTATCCACTTCCTTTTAAAAGGCTCATTTAACATTTCACCCATACTGTGAACTTCACCCAGGCCCACCATTTATGTGCCTTCTTGCCAACCCCGCTCAAATTAATGAGCTTGCAATTCCAACCCGTGGGATAGCAGGGAGCGATGCAGATTTTTTTGCATTCCTACTTGGTTCTCCTCCGTTGATTTCATATTTCCCTCCATTTGTGCCCTAATCCTTTTTGGTGTTTGCTCGAGCTTTGTTTCACATTCCATGGTTGCATCTTCTCTGCATTTCCCATTAATTTCATTTTCTACGCCCTTCACCAACATAGCCTTTGCTCCATTCATTTTGTGCTTCACACAAATATGCCCTCTTTGGCGCAGATAAGGACATTGTCAAAAAGCTCTTGAGGCTGACCCTACATGGAAATGCATTTGTTTAAAGGTTCCTAAGACTCTTTCAATGAATCCACTTGGTGCATTTCCATGAGCTTCATTTCATGAAATGACATTTGAAATGACCAACTGTTAGCAGGCTATGTGCCTTTAAAATATGCATTTGCTTTAAAATTCAAAGCATTTTCAATAAACACATTCTATACTTCATCGCCAACATACCATTCCCCAAGACCACATTGTTTTTGGAGACATTTTCCAAGCAATTTACACACCATTCCAACATGCTCTAATGGATGCTCATATGTTGTTCCAAACACATTTCCATCTTGTCCCTTTTCTAAGGCGCAGTGGCTACTCCTCTGCCTACAATTCACCCATATTCTTTCCATAGCCTAAGACTTACACATACCGATTGCATTTGCTTTGTTTTGTAGCCTTCCTATGCTTTTTGATGGCGTCTCCTTCTCCATGCTTGGGTCATACTTATTTTTGGGTGCCTCAAAAAGACTATTTGATATTGTAGACATCCAAATTTGGACACTTAATTTATCCAAATTTAACACTTTTCATCTAAACATTCTCTTATCCGAGTTAATTAAGTAATATTACTATTATTTAATTAATACCCTTAATTCTACCAAATCCCTAAGGTATTTAATTAATAATTAAATACTTTACTCTTTTAATCCTCCTTTCATCAAATAAATTAAATAAATAATACATTTATTTAATTGCTCACATGTCATTTTTATCTAATCCTAATCCATCTCCTAATTTCTTCATTAGGGATGTGCACATGCCTAATCCTTGATTAGGATGTGTCACATCCTCCAACTTTTGCAAGTTGGCTTCTAATCCTCATTTATCTTCTAATTACTAATTAATTAAGCCTAATCAATACTTTGGTCAACTCTCTCCATCCCCAAGGAATTTTAATTTTTTTATTCCTAGAATCCCCTTTTCCCATGCATCTTCTAGAACCTTTGACTTGTCACATCAAGTCACATGTGACAAACTCCCACCTTTTGGGAACATTGTCTTATCCACTAGATTCTTCCAATCATTGTGAATTTAAAATTCACTTTTATTCACCCAAGATTCTTCCCATCTCCCAATGTACTTGCAAGGTACTTGTACTTCCTCCACCTCATGTACTTCTCTTCCACCTCACTTACACCTCATCTCCCCTTAGACACTTCACCATCCACATGTCAAGATGTGAGGGCTTGTGAGTTCTCAACTCATCATATCCCTTCATCTTGACCTTGTTGGATGAATCTCAACCGTTGAATTCTCTAGAGAATTCAAATTCTCCTATAAATCCCCTCTCCTCAAGGGCATTTTCAACACTTTCATTTTGAGCAACCTTATGCTGCCAATTTGCATTCTCAAGCATTTACCATCATTTAGTCATCCACTTGAATCATTTTGCATAAGTTGATCTTGCATTTAGTCACTCAAGAAGCCATCTAAGGAGCACAAAAGGTCATCCAAATCAAGGCCCAACCAAGGAGTCTTCAACAACAAGGAAGGTATAATCATTTGCATCGCATTTCATCTATTTTCCTTCTTGTTTTATCACTCTTTAGGCTAATCATTGAAGTGTTCTTAGTATTTTATCATTTTCATTTTTAGTTATTTTTCACATTAGAATAGGGTAAAATTCCAAGGTACACATATATTATTCAACACTGATGGAAGGATCATTAAAGGATAGCATTTACTTGAAATTTTCTAAAGAAATTTCATCAAAACATTATGTGTATATGTTGTTCCTACAAACATGATGTTCCTCGTTTCCATTTACCATGGTTTTCTAGCTTTGATGGATACACACATTTTGCTCCAAGCTACGCTTATCCTCTGTATTCTTAATTGACATTTGCTTGAAAGCTAATAAATATTTTTCAACAATTTCACCTTGTCCATATGAGCAACCATCGTGGCATTTCTTCCTCTTACCCTGGGTGCTATTCTCCATGTTTGCTAGAAGGTTTGCTTTAAATTTTCTTAAGCCTCTTCACACATACCTCTGATGCATAATGAATATTCATGGCATTCCTTCTCTGTTGATGGTGCCATGTCTAGAAGCATTTATTTTTGAGTTTTTAAAGCCTTTTCAACAAATGTATTTTCAACTGCCTCAACACAACATATCTCTCATTTGTAGATTGAATCTCCCTGTATTAGTGCGACCACTGCATTCATTCCATGAGACCGTACTTGGTTTAGAGGGGTGCAATTGCCATATTGACAATAGTGTCATTGATTCCTTCATGCTCGTTGTCCATTGTTCAATATCCTTACCCTCTTGATATGATTTTCATATTCCACATTTGAAAAATGGATCTTGCATTGCACTTCAAAATTTAAAACAAAATACAATTGTAAACCATTCAACTCTACAACTTTAAGTTTTGCTTATCTTGACATTGTTTATGTCAATCCTTCATCTAAGTTTAGCACCTTTTCACCATAGCCCTGTTTTAAAGTTATCTTGCTCTGACTCAATTAGATCATGAGTCACTGCTTTTATAAACACAATGTCCTTCATCAGGCTACAATACAACACTTGCAACCTCATAACTGGGCAAGGCATGTTGGGCCCCATGTGGCTTGACTAATTTTTTTTTGTTTTCAAACAAATTTACCCATGAATTGATTAGACATAGCCTCACAGTGCATTTGAAGTGAAAAAATGAACCGAGTCTCCATTAAAACATGCTTTCTGACATGTTTGCAAAATGTGCAAAACTGGCCAAGTGGGCTCTGGAATCGGCTTTGAAAATTGGGCAAATGATCTCCTGGAGACATAAAAACTTGCAAGTATGCAAACCTTGGTCTAGAGAATGCAATGCAAAAGAAGGATTGAAAAAAGGAGTTACAAGGTGAAAGTTATTCGCTATCAAAGTTTCTTAGTTGAACTTTTGTGAATAAACAACTGCTCTGAACCAATTAAAACTCAAGAGATCACCTCGTTGCAAAAATACCAAATCAACTCTGAGTGAGCTGCCACTCGACACAATAGTTAATTTAGGTGCAATGAGAACGTGTAGAAGAAGCATTTCCTTGAATCATCATTCATCAAAAGTTATTCAGGGTCAAAGTTGACTTTTTAGAAAGGTTTTTGAAAATGCAAGTGCAAAACTAAAGAAATTGCATTTGGTTTTGACCTGCTGAAAATACAAAATCAAGTCATAAGGCTTTGAAAATTGACATGTGAGCTCATCTTGGCATGGAGAATGTAGAACAACAATCAGTTTGACTTGACAATCATCTGGTTGCAAAATGCAAGCTCAAACGAGAGGCTCTTTTCAAAACTGAATGTTTGCAAACAATAGAAATGTGACAAAATCCTCCAACTTCACTTTTCGAAACCCTAAAAAAACTCATTGTGGGAAGCTAAAAATTGACATGTCTACTCACATAGGATACATGAGTGAGCTTGCAAATGGGTTTTGCACGAAAATCAACAACCATCAGAATATGACCTTCCAAAGTAGGCCACTCAGGCAGATTCATTAGGTGCACTTCTAAGAGTGCAGAGGAAATTTTTTGAAATGGGAAATGGGCATCTCAAATTTGCAAAATTTGAGAGTTCCAACAGACATAATGTTTCTAAGTCCCACAATTTTTGAGTAACAACTTGTCAAAGTTTTCTGCCCTTTTGCACTTTGGTCTCTTAAGGGATATCGTGGTACAATGTAGCTCAGACTATTCCAACATGTTTGGGTGTAAAAAATGACCTTTCCTAGTGCAAAAATACCCATCTAGATGTGTTGGAACTATCAGTTTGGTTGCATGATAAATAAAACAAAACTTAAACCACCTTGCAGCTTTACATTGCATGCATTTGATGCTTTTTCCATCAACTAAAATCTCATCACCATGAGCAAATGGATCAGAGATATAAAAAATGAGAGAGATTATTGTAGAGGGTTCCTACATGATCCCATAAATTCTAACAAAATGTTTCTAAGTCTAAGGTTTCCAAGTAACAACTCATCAAAGTTTATTGCCCTTTTGCACTTTGGTCTCTTAAGAGATATCACCCGTACAATGTAGCTCAAACTATTTCGACATGTTTGTGTTGGATGTTGTAGTTGGATTTCTGATATGTGGTTGTCATTGATGTCAACACTATTGAAATTAATGTACTTAAGGTTGTATATGTCGAGGATATTAAGAAAATTGTAATAAAATAAGTTGCAAGTTGTTAGTGGTGAAGTGAAGTTTAGTCTATTGGTGAGCTCAATACGTTGATGGTAAGAGGTTGTGGATTAAAGGGTTTGTTGTCGAGTATATCTAGTTTATCCATGTCAAGTTTTAGAGATCCATATGAAGATTTGATTGAGTTATGAGCAATTATGTTTTGATAGTTTTTCTATTGCTTCAGTTGGTGTTCCTGAATGAAGATGATCTGATTCTAGTAAGATCAGTTGTTGCAGATGCTTCTCTAGTGATTCTTGATGTTTGTGGATGTTTCTAGATCATGCTCTATCTATGTTGTAGGCCTACATTGATTATTGTGCTCGCGATTGGTGATTTTCTCTTGCGTGTTCATGTTTTTCATGTTCATGGCCAACAAGGTGAGTGTAGCGTGTTGTGGATCTTCAAGGAATAATTTTTGAAGGTGTTTCATGGTTGAGGATTTTATTTTGGGTCTTCGCTATGTTGTGGCTGACCTTCGTTGATTCACATTGATATTCTTTAATGTTTTGGGCCAATAGTTTGTATTCATTTTATTATTTTGTTAAAGCCGACATGTAGCGATGTAATCTCTTGTTGCAAATATATATATATACGATTTTTTATTCCACTTAAAGGAATGCGTGCATATGAGATGTGTGAATAATGTCCTAATCATTTGAAGGAAGAAGCAAAGTGTGAAGAAGAGTGAGTAGAGTGTGAAGAAGTGTTCATGTGCTTAACTGGAACTATAATCAGGCATTAGCAAATGCTATTTTCTTAGTTGAAAATCTTGTGGATGTAATCCAAATGTTTCTATAAGACAATTTGTTGTCCTTTGGGCAGTAAGCCTTGTTGTATTTGAGTAGTAAGCTCTAGGAAGTTTTCTTGAATGCATGTGTATTCCCCATTTTATTCTTTACACTTTTAACAGGGTATAATCTTGTGGACTGACCTCCACCATGGTTTTTCCCCTAACAGGGTTTCCACGTAAAAAAATATTGGTGTTATGTGTGTTTCTGATGTGTTGATGATTTATGCTTTCATGGTTATTAATTAAATTTGAGAATAAGGTTAATAAGTTTAACAAGTTTTGAATTTTTGTGACAACTGATTCACCCCCCCTCTAAGTTGTCTACCCTTGTGTTGCCAACAATTGGTATCAAAGCAGGTTCCTTGGAAGAAGTTTAATAGATTGAGTTGAACCAAGATGTCAACATATAAGAAGGACAGTGTGAGATTTGATGGAACAAATTATTCTCTGCAGAAGAATCGAATGGAGTTGTGTCATAGAAAAATGGCCCTTTGTCATTTTCATGGCCTTTTAGGTCTTGTTTCATAGTGTTGGAACTATGTTGCTTTGATTTTATGTTGTATCATGACTTGAACATGCTTATTTAGGTATTAAAACTCATAGAATGACGTCTTGCGAAGGTGTTGTGAAGTGTTGTAAGACATTTCTACATTCTTCTAGAGTCTATTTAATGCAATTTACCTAAAAATCACCTTTTCACTCATCAACAAGTCCTATTATGAAGTTGTTGTCAATCAGATTGCACCCGAACGCTTGAATAGTTAAATTCAGCAATCTGTTGAAACATGGAATGATTCTCAGTCTTGTGGGTTGCCTGATTTTGAGAATCAATCTCCAAAGAGGGCTGGTTCCCTGATGAAAACCTCCTAAAAACTAACTGACTTGGCTGGGAAAGAGATAGAAAGCTTGATTGAATTGAAATCCTAAAGCTATGAGAGGTGATTGCACCTAAATGATAATGACTTGCAATTATGACTCACAATAAACTTCTCAAAACTCTAATCTGCACAACCTGATTCAATAATTTAATCACTTGAATGATTTAAACAAAGGCTTTGATCTAATGCAATATTGAGGGAAAACGAGGTTTTCACGACAAAATTTATTAATCGATTAATAAGCACAGTGCATAACCAGTGAACTTAAACTAAATTGCATACAGATATGTGAAAAAGACAAAAAAAATTAGAGGTTTCAGAACTGAAACACAGTAATTCTTTGATCAAATTCTTCACAAAAACGATGCTTGAAATCTAGAAGGCAAACTCTAAAGTATTGAAACTCAAAGGAATCTTCTACAATTACACACTTTGAACCTGTAAAAAACACTGCTATATTAATCTGAAAGTTGAGTTACAAGATGATTCACTTTGTAGAGTGCAAAGGCTAAAAAACAAAAACTAAATTGAAAAAGGTAAACTTTTTCAATATATACAATCTGAATGCACTTCAAAGTGCATGAATAAGCAACTGAAAGTGATCTAATAGTGAAAATATGACAATTCCAAAGTGAAATCCGAGCACAAGTGAAAATCCCTGAAAAGTGGCTCAAACTCATGCAAAAATGAGTGAACTCAACCTTGAACTGGTAGTCATAAAGCGCGTAATTGATCTATAACTCCAACTGAATTGAAATCCCTAAAAAAGTGGGTTAAAGCACGCAAAAACCACCTCGTTTGTATCAATCTTCCCATGCACACTTTAAAGTCCAGTTAGTTCCACTTGTATTTTGCATGAATCTCTAATTAACTCATCTTCACATAATGTCTTTTATTTGCATGTAAAGATGGCTAAATTAATTAAATGATTTATAGTATATCATTTAATTAATCATCTTACATTGATTAATGCAAAAATAAAAGAAGGAATAATATTGAGGCATAATTCAAGTCAAAAACCTCAATTCTCATCTTACGGTCTTCATACATTATACCTAGCACATATCTCCAACATGCATTCACAACTCCAA
Organism: Sequoia sempervirens; assembly: GCA_007258455.2. Lineage (NCBI taxonomy): Eukaryota > Viridiplantae > Streptophyta > Pinopsida > Cupressales > Cupressaceae > Sequoia > Sequoia sempervirens. The sequence goes on from VDFB02152800.1 coordinate 53,990, forward strand.
AAATATTAGTCAACCATCATGCATATTGGAAGCTTTTTTGATAATAATCAACCATAATGATAAAAGCCATATTGACTTAAGAATCAAAGCCACGGGAAAAAATAAGACATAATGATTTAAATCATTAGCAAAAATCAAAATTTTGTAGACTTAGGGCAAGCAAATTTCATTGAACCCTAAACTCTTAGTCATTTTTTACTTCTGTTTGAATGTAGCTTTGCCCTAGTGCGCCGCCATACCTGGGAAATCCTTGCATTTGAATCTTTCATAGAGACAAAAAGAAATGAGTAGACTTCTCTTGATACTGGACATTTCTTTTTTTCCTGGAGCATTTTCTTATTATATACAACCACGACTTCCATACTTCCTTGATTCATTCCTATTGTTGTATCCAATATTTAATGATTTAGCATTGAGACTGATGATGGAGTATTTATGTATCTTTGATTGCCATGAATGCCTCCTTTGAAGAACTCATGCTTGATGGAAAAGCTCAAAATCACCATGCAAAAGTCTTTTCATTTACGAATATTATAGTACAACTGTTATTTGCCAGCTCCAAGCAATCTCTGGTAAGTTTATTAGCACTTATTTTTACCATAAACCAGTACTTTACCTATTTGAAATCTATATAAATAATAGAGAAACAACATTCTTTTTATTTGAAGTTTCTATTTAAATCCTCCACTTGGCCGCGACCTTTATCCATTTTATTTCCCTTTGAAAGGAAACAAAAGGAAATTCTTTTCATCAAATCTCTGTTCATGGCCATAAACTTCCTGAAGCAGCTTAATGTTTGATGCTCTCTTTGTCTTCTGTGGACTCATGCTTCTTGACTGTCCATGGTAGTGTGGTCCAAACTCACTATATAGACATAAGGATGTCATTGATTATTTAATAATCTCTTCATACAGTGTG
>VDFB02152801.1:0-37947 GCA_007258455.2 Sequoia sempervirens
AATTTTTTCTTTTCCAAAAGTGATGGCTTTTCATTCATTACTCGTTTAACATATCTAGATTAATGGGGTTATTTTGCATTGTGTCCATTTTACTAGAGCTTATCACCACGTCAAAAGCAAGTTGCAATTCATATTTTGGGCTAAACGCAATCCAAGGTATAAATATCAGTTCTTTCAAACAAAAAGAATAGAGTAATATGCATATTAGTTCTTTCAAATGGATAGGGATTTTTGTCGAACAGTTCATGTGACTTGTCTATGCTTTCCTACACTACATACACCTCTACCACGGAGGGATGTACAGAGATCTATAAGGGAGTACTCTACTTCTTGGTAACTGCCCTTGAGAATTCTTTGGCTTTGTTGAGTTCCTTTTTCTCCTATTCAAGAGAGCTAAGCTTCTTCCATTGGCTTTTCAAGCATATTAAACCTTTTCCTTGGAGTTAAAGATTTAGATTGGATTCAATTTTGGCAATTTCTTCTAAGTATGTATATTTCACTCGATTATTTCAGAGGCTCTATTATTTTATGCTTTTTTGACTTTAATAGCATGATAGTATTTTATAATATGGAAAAGAAAGCACGTTGCTTAGTCTTCATCATCAACTCGAATCAATATATGGGGATATGTTCTTTTTTGTTTGCTATAGTTGTGCATTGGTAGCACCTAGCTGAAGATGTATTTAATCTTTGCTTTAAGATGATCTCTGCCTTGGGGACGCATTCTCACTATGTCTTTGTACACTGAATATGGTTGTTTAATGTTTGCGTGTCTATTTAAAATCGCTTAATATCATTTTATATCTTCAAGGTTGTTGTTTCCTGGGTGATTGATTGGTATCTTTAAGACACTTAGGCTCCTCTCCTTCAACCACATGTTGTTTCTTGTGAGGCCATTTGATCTTATAAGGGTGTTTTATGGTATTCATTAGAATATCCTCTTGATATTCTAAATTCTATTCACATCCTTTGCTACACCCATCTTATAAATGCAATGCATGTCGATCTTATAGCTATAAATGTGCCTTATTCATTTACATCTATTTGGTCATTTCAATGGTCATTCATAGGGATCAATCGATTAGTGAAACTAAAGTAAGTACGTCAATCTAGCCACATGAATGTTTGACATGATTTATAATTTATTAAATGCTTGATTTCACATCGGCGTCTCTAGCTAGACAAAAAATTCATTAGATAGATATTGAATGTCTTTGTCTGTGATCTTTGTTTAAAACCACTGGCAACACATTTTGACAGTAAGACAAGGTCGATATCTCATCATTGTAGACCAAATTTGGGGCATGTAATGGTCTGCATCTAGGAAAAAAAATTACTTCCTGACAAACTTTTTGACTTCTTTAACCACTATGTGTGAGTTCAGTTATTGAGGGAAGAGTGGGTCTTGGTGGGTATACCAGAAATTATGGAAAGCGTCCGACAAAAGCTAAGATTATAGTGTGTAAATTTTAAAATGAGAAATTTTATGTGTATGCATGGTGGAATTTTAGTGAAAGGAAAAAGCATAGGGTCATTTATTAAGTACGATAATTGAGGATGCTTAGCTTTTGTGCTTTTAATTGATCATTCTTAACAAGTGTGATGAGAATTTTTCAATTTCTGTTCTATATGCTTGTAAGTGTAGAAGAAAGCTTCCAAATTTGTCATATGTATTTACCAAACTAGTAATTTTTGCATTGATTGGTGGTAGTGCTTTGTTTCAGATTTTTTTGAGATATTTATGTCTTGTGAGCTGCACTATCAGAATTTGAAATATTTTCCAAATTCTATATTGATTGAGGCCTCATAAAATTTTCCTTTGTTAGTTGGTAACATTGAAGTGCAAGAAATAAACTTGAGTGCTTTCGTGGATTGATTTTTATTATATCATGCAGATTCATTAAATATTGAACTTTGGTTTTGTAAATTTGAAAGCACTCTTGGGAAAAAAACAATTACTAAGAATGGAAAATTACAAAGGCTAGCAGATGATCGAATAATCTTACTATCATCTTTGAGGGAAAAATTAGCAAACTGTCGTTTTATAACATATATTTTTCTTGAGTAAATCCATTTTCTTGATTGTTTTTTGAATATGTTGATTAATGATTTGTAGATTTAAATATGTCGATAACTGATTTGTAGGATTTCTTGAAGATGATGTTGTAGCAAGGTGAACAAATCTAGGAGAATAACAAACATTTTTGAATTGAAGAAAATTAGGCATTGAAACTTGAAATTCACAAGGCATTTTTAAATGCTTAGGGATTCCATTTGATGCTTTAATTTTCTGTTTTAAATCAACTCACATCTTTTTGGGGGTCTAAGAAGAACATTTCAATTTTCACAACAAAGGTTTTAAAAAGAACTTTAGAAAAAACTTACTAGAGTTAGCTTTTGGATTTAACAATTGAACAAGGAAACTTGCATATCTCGCTTTGGTGCTTTAAAATGAATCAAAATCATTGCTTTGTAGACTCAAAATGAACAAGTGTTTCTTTGTTTAGTAATTGCTTACTCAAACTAACACCATTGAAAATAAGTATGCACTTCTCTCGTGCCTCATGATAATCTTGAGAATCAAAAGGATTTTGGTAGTCTTGGGTTGGGATAAAGTGATTGCCTCCGCACTTCAATTTGGGTTTAAAATTGAACAAAAAATCTTGCGAGTGTGAGTAAACCTATCACGTGTATTCTCTCTTTGTTTCTCAACAAAGATCGATCATAATATAGATATTTTTGGTCGCTTTTGATTATCTTAGAGGGTATTCCTTCGGGAAAAAGTGCTCACCCAAGGGAATGACTCAACTGATAACACTCTAAGGCCAAGAGTATTTCTAGCCGAGATATAAAAGTGGGTACTGGAACAAACACTAGTATCATGTAGTTGGCTCCGACAAGAAGGGCAACAATGGTCTCTCACCTAGATGGGTCAACTCCTACAAATGGAAAGTCTATATTAAAACCCTTGTTGTAGAAAGGCAAAAATCCCTATCTATTTGTTGGTGCAAGAATTGTCATTCTGAAGCTGTGCCACACTTTTACTGTTTTTAGTAGAAATGGAAAGTATTCCATGGGAGATTCATGGGTGTTGATGCTTGGTTGCCCCATATAAGTGAGTACCATGGAGGGGAGCCAATGGGGTCAAGAATCTAACCATTCACTAAAAATAAGCGTAGCTGGACTTGTCCAAGTGGGGACTCAACAAATAAAGTCTTTCATATCCATAGGGTTATACTTTTTCTTTGTTACAAAACACTTGTTTGAAAACATTGGGAAACACACATTCAACAAATCATTCAAAATTTCAAACCCCTTAGTTAGAGAAAATACCTTTCACAAAACCCAAGAGCTATTGCTTACCCTAGGGATTACATCCCTAGAGGTTCCTAAGTAATTGGGTTTGCATCTTAATTTTCTCTTACTAAGGTCAACATTAGGCAACCCTTGTCTTGATTTCTTCAAAATTCCACATAGCACTTTGTGGTATGAAAAGAGGTTATGACATTGGACATTTAGTTTGAAACTTAATCAAAAGTGTGTTTTTGGTAAAAAAAATTCATTAAGAAAGAGAACAATTGAACCCCACACATGTGCTTGTTTATCTTTTTATCATCTTTCGAGCAAACATTGGTCTTTTGGTTTGAAATAATCTTAGAGAAAAGCATGCTCTTCAATATCTTGGTCTGGTAAACAAAGTATCTCTAAGACTCTTAGGATCAAAATCAAAACTTTCATCAATCCCCTAAACATCAAATCAAAATCATCTCATAAAAAATTCTTGGAAATCTTGAAAAAATCCCTCATGCTAAACTTTGGGCAAATCATTTGAACCAAATAAAAATAATTTCATTTGATTATATGTGTGTAGATAAATCCTTATCCACATATTTAGTCAAATTATTGGTCTTTGTGAACAAGTCTATCTGTTGATAACATCCAACATCTTGCAGTTTATGAGTTCACTATCCAAAATCCAAAATCAAATCAAATCAAAAGCAACCTCTATATTCATCTCTATCAAAAATTTGAGAGCCTTGCTAGCACTACTTTGTTAAGCAATGATTAACCTTCTCACATAAAAAATTTGAGGCATTGCTAGCAGTTTATGATTAAAGAAATTACAATTCTATTAACCTTCTCACCATCTTTCCAAAATTGTTCCATATCATACATTAGTGGCCTTTAGATTTATACATGCTCCCTCCAAGGATAGCCTTGTCACCTTTGTAATTAACTCAGTAGTCATCATGAACAAGGTCTCACAATTAGTGATAGTGCCATTCACATGGGAGGTATCAAATGCCACCAAAATCTTGGGGTCATGCCCCTACATCCCTTCCACAAATGAGGCCAACTTGCCCTCAGAGCGATGGTCTAGACTTTAAAGGAGAAGGCGTAATATAGTGGCATACGGTGGGCGTGGCGGTGTTAAAAAAAAATGTTAACTTATAAAAAAAAGCTGACAACTAAAGAGATATGAAATATTATATGTTTCGGTCATAACTTTTCAAACTAATATAAATAGGAAGTAAATAGTGGGAATTAAAAAGAGATTATTACCAGCGAATAGTGCGAATAAATATAGAGGTGGAGATAAATACCGTGAGTGAAAAAAAGTAAGTTATATTTCTATTCTCATTTTGTCTAAAAATATTTGTATGCATTATAATACTTTTTTAGATTTATTGTTTAGATGTTTTTTCAATTAAGAAAGTAATTTAATATAAAATCTAAATGTATTATTAATTTTGTTAGGGTAAAAATAATTTCATTATAAACATTTTAATGCTTACATTATAATATTTGTTTTATTATAAGTAAGTAAATAATTTTTTAATAAAATATCTATTACAAGAAAGTAAATATTTTTTTATTTTTATTCTTTTTAGGGTAAAAAAGTAATTCTATTATAATGCTTTTTCAATTACAAATAAAAAAGTAATTTAATATAAAATATAAATGTATTATTAATTGTTTTAGTTTTATTTTTTTAGAGTAAAAAAGTTAATTTCATTAAAATTTTTTTAATGCTTACATTATAATATTTTTTTATAAGCAAGTAAATAATTTTTTAATAAAATATCTATTATGTGATAATGTTTATATTTAACACATACAATTTATATCACATACAAAAACAAGCAAATAGTGCAATGGATTAATAGATTTGATTTGTAATTGAAGGGTTATGGGTTCAACTCTCATTGTGGGTTTAAAAATTAATATATTTTTTAATTAATTAATTTATTACTAATTTTATTGAAAAAGTTATTAATTAACAAAATTGTAATCATAAAAAAATCAAAATAAACATGTGTGTTTTGTTTATAATCGTAAGGTTGTGGGTTCAACTATCATTTGGATTCAAAAGTTAATATATTTTTCAATTAAAAGTGAATATTACTATGAAATGGTATGTGTAGAAAATAAACAGATATCACTACTTTAAAACTAATAATAGCCAAGGCAATATGTAATTATGCTTTTTTTAACAATGTCCTTTTATATTGTATTTGGTTGGTAAAATTATTTATATACCTATGAACCATTAAGTATCTTTACAAATGCTTAACAATTTTATAGATTTATTAATTTTTATTAAAATTTGTAGGATGCCTCGTCGTCCAAGGACAAATTTTCAAAATGAAGAGCAACGAAGAGAGCATCAAAGAGAATATGCTCGAAATTATATGAGACAACGACGTGAACAAATGGCTAATGCACAAAGAGAGGAAGCAAGGAGTTTTACAACTGAAGAGTAACAAACAGAACAAAGGAGAGAATATGCTCAGAACTATATGAGACAACGACATGAACAAATGAATGATGTACAAAGAAAAGAAGAAAGGATTCGTCAAAACCAAATTGATAGAGAAAGAAGCCTTAAACATAGGGTAGATATGACAACAGAAGAGATTGAAGCAGAAATGAGACAACATGCAGATAAAATGATAACACGTTGTTCACAAATTCAAAGAGCTATGCATTTTGATCAATTGAATGAGATGGAAAGACAACAAATACAAGCGCGCAATCATGAATCAATTAAAAGACATCATCAATCTCATGGGAATGTTGAGGTTAGTTTTGAAGGGGTGAATTCTATTACAATAGATCGTGTGCTACAAACACCAAATGATAGAATTCAAAATGTAATGAATGTTGATAATAGAAGAGATCAAGAAGTAATTAATAATAATACAACTACTAAGATTGATTTGAAAAGTATACAAATGATATTTTGACATGGACTAGATAAAATTTCTACACCAAGTATGTGTTATATTTGTGAAGAGAGTTATCTTGCAATGAAGGTTGTACGAGTACTTGAGGGCCCTATTTGCAAGCAATATCGACAAGAGAGGAATGAACATCAATTTTTAGCATTAAAAAATATGGATCTGTCATATTTTTTGTCCTAAGAGTCCCCTTCTTGGGGAAAAAAACCATCGGCACATACCTACTTGAGGTTCTCACTTATATCGGATGGCCTTCACAGTTTATGCATTTCATCAGCGATTTATTCAATGGTTCATGCTTTGAATTATCGATGGCTGATGAATAAATGTTTCCTTTTAATACTCGGCTCATTGCTGCAACTTTTAGGATTCCAAAATTAGCAATTTGATTGGCGATACTTCCTCCTCTTTATGTTCTTTTACTCATCAAAGATAGGCCATAAAAGATTAAACTTGGGAATAGCGATGGTGATGGGGTAAAGTGGTTAAATATTTTCATCATTAATTGGTTTGCAAAATATGAGGGGAATGAGTGAAGATGAAATGCTACATGTTATAACTTCATCGCTCATTGCTGATTTGTTTTAGAACTTGAGTTCTAAATTGGCGATGGGTGATGGATGTTCTCTAAATGGATTTTTCTTGCTAAAATAATATGATCCTATGAGCGATATCTTTTGTAATGTTTGGTTTATACAAGTTGTACATGTCCAAAGCTGGTGCCATCACGACATTTAGTGTTCCAAATATAAGCATCAGTAAAAGGTTTAAATTAGTGATACGCGATAGGAGGATAAGTGTGATAAATAGTCAGGCTATGGAACCAAGGGCTAAATATCATCACCAAAATATCTGCATCATTGATAAGAGTGGGGAAAAGACAAAATAGATCAGTGACAAGCGATGGTCACTTCATGGAATAGGTTATGTGGCAAAATCCTTAAGATTTAGCATAAATCAAAAGGAAAGCAATGAGAGGACTAAGGAACCATCGATAAAATTTTAAAGCAAGATAATCCAATGGAATAAGAATTTCCACACAAATAATTTCATTAGAATTTAGGATCAATGATGAAGTGATGAAGTGTATAAAGAAAGTTTCCCTATAAGAAAAACTTATCTTGTGTACTTCACCAATATTAATGAAAGCCCGGATTAGGTTAGCAATACATGTTGATTGATAGATCACAACACTTGAACTGGCATCATTGTTTCCTATGAGCAAGTTGCTAAGGACATAAAAAGAAAACAAAGCTCATATCACAAGCATGTGCAGGATCATCATGGAAAAAATAGGCCCTTAAGTGGCAAAAAATTTAGAAAAAACAAAGTTAGGCAACTTGACATAAAAAATTGAATAAGTTATCTATATTATTTAAAAAATATGTAAGAATAGAATCTATAGCAAATTGAATGTAGTTTCTAAACTACTAGTTTTTTTTTTTTTAAATCGGCTTTATTTAAAGTGCAGGGGAAATTTCTGTCTGATGAGTATTTAAATTTCAAGAAAAAAAAATGGAGTGTTTTTTCTAACTAACACAATAAAATGATAATATTTTTTATAAGATTTTAGATATAAGTAGAGGACTCATGTCACGTGTGATGCATATTTTTGTATTTTTTTTGAGTAAATAATTAATTATGATTTTTTTATGACAACTTTTGAAAAATATAAAAACTCGTACATCTAACCACCTTAACTTGGTCAAAACTTAATGAAATTCAATTTTTTTTAAAAAAAAATCCTATTGTATGCGAAGCATAGAATGTGACGCATGTTTCAGATTCAAAAAAAATTATACTGTTTGAAAGCTATAGATTTTTTTCAATCAGCTTATCAATTAGGGCTTAACTCATAATTCAAATAGAAAATGAATAAAAATTATTTATTAAGTTCAAAGTAAAGCATAATTTATATTGGTAGAAAGCTGAGATTGTCATTTAAAAACCCTTTTCATTTCATCAATTTTGGGTAAAAAAAGTCATCAGCCACATACACTACAAATACCCATCATATCGCCACTTTTTGGCCCATCATGATCCTACACATACCCTCACCATGGATGAAGTTTTATTTGTTTTGAAAGCATTGAATTAGATTCAATCTTGAGTTGTAAGTTACTTATTGTTTGCATAAGGAGATTTCAAGTCATTAATCTTGCATGTTTCAAATTGGCTATTTAATGTAGATTACTTGAGTAATTTTCCATGTCATAATTCATTTTGCAATGAATGAGGGTCGATGGCTGATAAAGAAGTGTGTGGGGATTGAATTTTCTTGAGGAGTGTATAGGCATTCTAGGCAAGTAGGTTTGGCATAATGATTCAAGAGTCTGGGGGGTTGTGTTTGTTTGAACCTAAGGGAGGTCCTGAGAATGAAAGTGGAATACATGAAGCTCCTTCATCTTTTCCATGGGGGTTGTTATTGCTTGACCTTTTTCTCATTATCCTTCTTCATCTTTTCCATAAGATCAACATTTCTTTGAAGGAACTCAACCAAAGCCCTCTTCTCTTCCATAGTCCATAATACACAACCAGTATTCATGGAAATTCCTTTAGCTTCCAATTCATCCATCTTTCCAGTAAGAGGCTTATTTTTAAAATTGAGATCCTTAATCTCATGAAATACCCATTTTATGATCTTGAAGTAGTCATCAGCCCCATTTCTAGCAATAGCCATAATATCATCAAGAAATTCTCGGTTCGACTTGAAGTAGTGGTCATCGGGATTGAGGTCTCTAGGGAATTTGGGCATGTTCTCTCTATCAGTGGCAAGGTAAGAGGTATAAGAGTCCTTAGTAGAATTATGATCATCAGAGTTATCCTCCAGAGAATCCTCTGAATAAGAAACTAGCTTATTCATAGGGGGGTCCTTTTTGCTTTTTGCCTCCTAAGAAGTGCCCTTGGGGGTTTTCGTAGTGCAAAATTTTTTGTTTGAGGGATTTTTCTGAGGGTTTTTCTTATTTTTCTTTTTGTGGGAGGGAGAGTCTTCCTCTTCCCACTCTATATCAACAATCTTCTTTATCCTCTCACGAGCTAATCTTAGTATCATCTCCATTTGAGGTTGAAGTCATTAAGGGGTTAGACAGGGACAACATGTTTTTAAAGTGCTTGTGAATAAGCCTAATAAGACTAGTATGCAAGACCAGATTCCTCCTATGACTCTTTTTATGTTCCTCAATACTATTATTCAAGGAACATAGCAAATAGTGAAGAAAGGAAACCCTTATCTTTTTCTGAAAATGATTGAGGGAAAAGTGGTACCCATAAACTCTAGTAAATCTATCATCCAGGGTAATGTATTCCATGGAAATTTTGAGCACCTCCCTCCACACCTTCTTGACCATCCCAACATCAAAGTAACGGGTAGAAACTTTAGCAGTTCCTTCCTCTCCTTATCAGTTTTGGGGAATGTGAGAATAACTTCATCCAAAAACTTTTAGTCACAATAAAACTTCACCCCCTCGGTCAAGAGACCAATGATTTCCCCAATGAGCTCCTTGTCCACCTTAACCTTCCTTCCTAAGAGAATAATTTCTCCTTTCTTTGAATGTTTAGCAAAATACGCAGTGACTTTAGGGTCAAGGTCATGGAGCTTATCAATGAAAGGTTGCATCCAGGGTCATGGAGCTTATCAATGAAAGGTTACAACCCACCCCATTGAATATGCCTCCAGACCTTCGATTTCTTCTTATGCTTCTCACCACTAGTTTGCTCCACCCTTTTTTTGCTTCCCCCCATAGTTGCAATAATCTTGTTTATGTTGTTATCAGGGAAAACAAATTGAACAGAGACCCAATAGAAAAACCAAAGCACCCCCAAAATGTGCCAGCCTATTGAATTAATTACGGAACCACCATCGTATGTAATGATGTCATGGTACCTGGCACTATTCTTCTTAATAATCATTAAAAGCGGAAACTTTCCCATGAATGATATCATAGTCTATTAAGTTTCTTATGTCAGCTCCTAGTTCATTATAGTCTTTCCTTGTATGTTGCCCATTTTATTTAACCCCCTCATTTGCAAAATAGTCGACCACGCTATTAGCTTCCCTAAAGACGTGGGATATTCTAACCTTTTCAAAGTTGTATAAAATAGCTTTAGCTTCTTCTATCCAACATTTAATGGTCCATGAGGGTGGGGACTTACCTAGGAGACAATCAATAATATTTTTTGAGTCACCCTTGATCCATATATTTTTAAAGTTCAACCTATTAGCAAGGTTGATAACCTGGAAAACTCCAATAGCTTCAGCTAAATGAATGGACTACATGCCCAAGGAGATAGCCACCGTTGCCACAAACTTTCCATTATAATCTCTAATCACACCTCCACTCCCAACCAGGGTTTCCCTTAGCTACCCCATCAAAATTAGCCTTTATCCATTCCTTAGGCAGGTGACTCCAATTGACCCCTTCTCAGTTCTTTTTTCATTAGTCTTGAAGTCTTAGAAATATCAATTTTAATGTTAAAATCTTTAGCATAGATTTATCATTCATAAAAATAAACATTATTTTAGAATGTGAACTAGACGATTAAATTTGAGGAAACCAACTAACAATTTTATGTGTTATACTTTACCCACCAATGGTATAATAGCTCTTTTTAATTAGACCCTACAAAAGTTTAAATAAGTGAAATACTTATATTTTTTGATATAGTATATTGATCATCTTTAATATCATTTACATGAGGACTATGTGGAGGAAAATGAAAGTGAGCCTCCATAATCGGTAACCTAGATATTCTAATCAATGGAAAAATAATATGTGCATTAGGAGTGTTGTAGGGGCCACCAAATTCATTACATGGAATAATGAACCAATGGAACACTAATATGAAGCTTTCAATCTAATAATTTCAATACATTGTGTACACCATTGATCTTGAGATAGATCAAACAACTCTAAAGTGTAAGTTTTGTATGTGCTTTTATTATGTCAAGCCACATGGTAGAAGGAGACACCAATGAGAGAATGGATCCATTAGCATGACCAATGATGTGTAGATAAAGTATTATTTTAGATTGAAAAATTTTTAGAGCCATGAAACTCTACCATATGAATTTGTGAGCACCATTATCCTTTGGCTTTACTTTTGTAGATGAAATGGCTTGGATTGTTAAATTGATTGATTCCAACTAGTGACACATCAATGTTAAGTTGTAAGATTGAAAAAATTAATATAATTTGTATACTAGTAATATTTTAATCAATTGGATGGTTTTGGAGTGCTCTATCATATTCCTTCTTTATATGAACAACCCACCTCCTAAAAATACCAAAATTCTTATTATAAGAAAAAAATTTCCAAACGGGAGCTAATGATTCATAAGATTATGAATTATTAGTTCCTGCAAGGGAACTATAGGCACACCCAAATCTTAACTAGTTATTAATAATTCTCTTTTTAACCAATGAGAGCTCAAACATTTTTTCTATTTGATTGTTTTAATCTATTATCAATGTATACATGCCAATTATATAACAAAACAAATTTCAAAATTCAAGTATCTTCAATCTAATTGGTAAACAAATTTCACCCGATATAAGCGATTAATGCGCTTCCATTACTTCCATTTAACAATTTTTTTTGCCACAACTTCTTTATTAAAGTTATTTTAAAAATAAAATTGGTGTCTTAACATCGTCTAAACTATAGGCACACATTTTGTTAACTAGTTATTAATAACTTTGATTTAAACAAATGAGAATTCATTCTTTTATTTTCTAGTTGACAAATATTTGAATAATTGTAAAATAAATGTGCAAAATACTTGGCTCAAAACTTTTGAGCCATAAGGGCAGATTTTTAGGAGCATAAACTTTTTATCATAGTTTTTTAAGGTTTTTTGCCACAAACATTATAATAAAAAAAAATCTAATTTTTTATGGCACTTTTTACCACAAAATATTTTTCCACCACAAAGTTAAACTATTATTCAAGGGATTTAATAGAAGTATTTTTCATTTGACAATTAATTATTTTTATGCATTCTAAATATTTATTTACTTTTATTTCTTAAAATATAATTAATAAATTATTATATAGTATATGAAAAAATTAAAAATATATACTATATAATATACAACATTTAATACATAATTTAATATATTATAAAATTATTTTTAATATATTATATATTCTATATAATATGAAACATATATAACATATATAATTTAATATATTAGATAATAATTTTATAATATTATATTATAATTTTTAATAACATGATATATTATTTTTTAATAGTTTAATATATATTGTATTATATATTATATTAAATTAACATCTAATATATTAAATTAATTTTGTAATGAGAAACATTGTTATCTTGATTTTTTATTTATATTTATATTAAAAAAATTATTGATTCAAATAATTCATATGTTTACTTTAAACATAAAATTATAATAATGAAGAAGTTGAAATTTTTTACTTTTGTATATTTTTAAATTTATTAATTATATTTGAAAACTTTAATATTAAAATATCAAATTGTTTTAATAAATATTATAAAATCAACCTCTTTAAATTGTAATACCAAACTTAACTTGACACTATAAAACTATTTATTTATATAGAAATATATTATAAGAGTATTGCAATTTGTAATGTGAAAATCACAAACTACAAGTAAATATTATAAAATATTTAAATAATGTAAAGGATGTTAATCCTTTGAAAAAATATATATTTTAAAATATTTGGAGTAAGTTTATTATTTTAAAATATTTTAGAGTAAAGGATGTTTTAATTCTACTAATGTGATTTCATTTTTAAATAAAAAATTAAATAAATAGTTTTATGTTGTATAAAATATAAATATTATATAATATTCACAACTAGATCATGACAATATTCTCATTATTTTCATTGAAAGAAATTATATTGTTCATTGAACAAAAAATAACCATGAAAATAATCTAAATGCAACAAATGTGCATGGAAAGCTTTACAATCCTCGATTGTATTAGTAAAAGAAATATCCCATTATAAATTACAAAGAGATTAAATTTTAAAGAGGGATATATCCAGATTGAAGACACATTTGACACTTGAGACTAGTTGAACCCTCAAATTTGTAACAAATTGGCATCTAGAATATACCCTTTTCACCCTTATCCTTAATGCAAATCTTTTACCTGCCTGTAAAAATGCTTTTACCAATCACATTTCACTTACAAGTGAAAAAAATTTACCCCCAAACACTTTACCCACATACTAGTATTTAAAATAATACATTTAACTCAATATTTTTTAACTAGCATTTTATCTCTTAAACCTTGAAAATCCTCTTTGAAATTAGTTTTGACATTTTATCTAACATTTTCTACCTTATGCAACAAACTCATCTTCTTTGTCAATGCTTAAATCCCGTCATAAAAATGCCTTAATTTCATGGACTTTCAGCTGACCTTGCAAACGTAAATTCTTCTCAACCCCCTTCTTTCCTAGATCAAATGACTACTTTCCAACTCAACGAGGACCCTGGCCAATCATATACATGTTGCAAGGAAATAAGCCATTGTGGGTTTGTTTCATTTAAAAGCCTTATAGTTGTGATGCAATGATCTTCTTACACTTTGGGGAGTCAAAAAATGGCATAGTGTAAGGTTTGGAATGTCTAAACAACAAGTGAATAACTGCCCTCAACACCAACAAAGAGTAGTTAATAATTTTCAATAATATAAAATTATTATTATTTAATTTATAGTTATATTTGTCATTTTTAGTTGCTACCATTGAAAATATAATCTTATGGCCTTCATTGTATTTCATGTACCTATGGTGAGATCTATGATCTAAAAGTAAATTTTGATCCCATGAGAATTACACATTGTAGGTATGTTTTACCTCACGAAATACAATGAGACCCATTAGATGATATTTTAGATCAATGGTGGTAACTAAATATTAGAATCTTTATTTAATTTAAATGGAAGGATTCACCATGGTAATTCATAAAAATTTCCATTATTTTCCAAGATTTACCAAGATTTTCTACAAAATCTAGCATATACATATTATTATAGTTTATATACTTGATAATTAATCCAAAATTTGAAATAATAAGAATATAATATTCTACTATTTATACTCTTATATCTATTCAAACAAAGAAGATATTTTCTCAAAACTAAATTGATTAAGAGTAACCTATCTAATTAGTGTCTTAGTCATATAGTTAATAAATCAAATACATAAAATATAATCTCTTGCATCCACCTAATCAAAATACAAAGAAAAATATAACATAGTCTAGGAGCTTCAAAAATGGGATGTGACAAATTCATCTTTATTGGTGAGTTGAAAGGATATTTAAATATGCCTTATTTTATCCTAGAACAAAGTCCATCACTATTTAAGCATTATTTATATGATTATATTAATTTTAAATAACACACATTCATCTTTGACAAAACAAAATAGTGAGTGGATTTACATGTTGATGGGATCTTATGCTTTTTTTGAACGAAAACTTCGCTACTCTGCAGCTCTTGTTAACAATTGTTTCCACATCTAAAAAATTTGAAAACATGAATTCTAATGAAGAGATATAATTCAAATTTAAATATTATATGACTTTAATTGAGTCTATAAAATTAATGATTTATAATTATGGTTACCTTGCATAGGTTCCTTCCATACACTAAAGGATTTAAATTCCAACATTATTAGCCCCAAAAGAAATAACAAAAGAAAACAATTCAAAAATATTATCAAAGCAACACCAAAATTTATAACTAAGGGATATGCTCCATACTACTTATAACAAAGCACATGCCTAAGATATTAGTTTTATAGTCTTTTACATGAATCACATATGTAGTCACTAAAAGACGTTTATGGATAGAAAATAGTCACATAAAAAATTTAATCTAAGATTTTTTATTACATTGAATATAGTTAAATTTATCTCTTTTAATAACAATTTATGTATTTATTAAATTTTCAAGCCAATTTGAAATTGTCAATTCATGGAAAAATAGATTTTAGAGATCATAAAAAATATATTTGTTCACCTCATAGAAAATTCAAATATTAGTATTCATATGATTAGCCTCAAATATTATAAATTTAGGGCTAAAAATTGGTAGGTTGAAAATACACCATATTTTTAACCTACATGTAGTTATATTAATCATAATCATAATTTGAGTCTAATTCATAAGTTCAACATGCATATTGATTATCATTTGGCTACCACTGTGAGTTTAATATTAGCATGACTCATTGATATTTTTCCCTAAAAAATATATACAAACATGGA
Source organism: Sequoia sempervirens (assembly GCA_007258455.2). NCBI lineage: Eukaryota > Viridiplantae > Streptophyta > Pinopsida > Cupressales > Cupressaceae > Sequoia > Sequoia sempervirens. The sequence continues at coordinate 15,520 of VDFB02152801.1, forward strand.
TTTAATAAGCTTCAAATTAACAAAAATAAACATTTTATTTAAATTTATAGATTTAATGAGCTCCAAAAAAAACTTTGTTAAACACATTCCATTATAGAAGTAGGGATGGGTTTATGCCTCTAACAAGTCATTATATCATTCAAATGAGTGTCCTAACAAAGCAATAGTTTAGGCATATATTATACATTAAAATGTGAATAAAACTTGCATTTCATTTAGGAATGGGTCTTAATTAGATATTTATATACCAAAACTATTTGTAATATGCAGTGTATAGTAATTATAAGTAGCGTAACTTTTCTTGTCTAAAATATTTTCTTCTAAACATATAATTTTTTGTTCTATTTTTTGTGTATCAAATAGGACAGTTTTTTTTTAATTAACACATGATTATACATGAAAAAGCATACTTACTATCCTCAAAAAAAAACTTTAGTAGTCATATACTACCTTCACCATTATTTTAATAATTTGTAAGTTAAATATCTATGAAACTTATTATTTTAGTTTAATATAATGACATGTTAAACTATTTAATGGGACGAGAGTTAATTTTTTTGTTAAGCCCCTTGATGTCCTCTAGAGACTACCTAAGGTTTTGATGTAAATTCTAGTAAAAATCCCTCCTCTTTATCAATAATCAACACCATACATTAGAAGTGTTTGTGACCATATATTGAGGTTAATGTGAGTCATTTAATGGAATGCATGTAGTTTAAATGTAATAAAAAATCTAACCATGTATCTATTGTGTAGCGATATCAATAATGTTTTTTTTAAGTCAATAAAAAATTTAAAACCTTCATTTTTTTTTATTATTATAAAGTTTATTAAACTCATACGTATACATGATTTTAATGTTGCATTAAATATGTGCATCATGTAGTGATCTCAACATTGATAGTAAAGTGAAAAATGAATACAATAGATAAATCTAAACCTCATGACCATTTTGTTTCAAAATGTAGAATAGGGATCAAGTGTTTTACACTTTAAGAATAGACTAACATGATAGTAAATGGATTTTGAATATCAATAAAACTAAAAAATAAATGTTGGTTTTCATTTTGTTATTGAGAATATGACTAAACCTATACCTACAAATTTTTTTTTGAAGAGAATTACCCTATATCATGTAGTAAGTTCAATAGTGCTCACTAAATAATGATTCCAGACCTCATCAATGGCTACTAAATACTATGTGTACATTTACCATATAACAAAAAATGAATGCAACATTATGACATGATTTACTTCAATTGTTTGACATTTATCAATACATTAATGTTGGTAGCATGAGAACACATGATAATTCCATTGACGTGACACTAATCACATGACTAAATGTGTCAACAAGAACTAGATGTCACATTATGCTTATGAGATTCAAACACCGTTGATAATAGATACATTATCATGATGAATCTTAATGGATGTTACATCCAGTAGATGATAATTTGTATTAAGAAGCGTGTTAGATAACATTTAATATAAATTTGAACTTATTCCATTAAAAACTGCAATTTATACTCACTTAATTTACACCCAAAAAAATCTGCAATAAGTAAAATTAAATATATCTTAAATGGAACTTTTTTTTGAAAAGGAAAAAATAGGTTTTCTGAGGGACTTGAAGCGACAGCAACAAAGAAACAGGGTCAAAAAAAGGACCTCCAAAAGCTAGAAACCTAGCAGCCCTACTCCATGATGTTCAAAAGCTCTAGGCTTCCTTTCAACTTCTCCTATGCTTCTCATGATGTGAAAAATCCTCGGATCCTTTTCAACCACTCATATCACGTATTCCTGGCAGTTGAACCATATGTGTAGAAGCCCGGGGGGCCTTCCTCTTTGTGTTAGCCAGTCAAATCCCTTCAACAAGCGGCTACGCGCTGCAGCCTGCAATCGCATTCAGTCACCAACAAACGAGAGCCTTTTGATTTTTTTCCAACTTTGTAGATAACTGTAACAAAATATATGCTTGACGGCGTAGGCTGACTGTCATATTTAGGAACTCTTTTCTATGATTATTTTACCTATGAGAAAAACATTCTAGAAAGGTAGCAGATATCAATTTAGATATTCAATTTTTATTTGATGATAAATTTGTATATTTGGGAAGTAGGACAGGATGGACCATCACATTGCTAAACATTGTAAACGTTGAAAGGATTTGGCAGAGGTGACAGAGATACATTACGGGTCGTATTTTGACACACAGATGGGTGTTACCTTGTCAAACTGAAAAGGACCACCCTATCAAACAAACCGTCCATCCTATATAAAACTAGCGCTTGCACCCCAACAAGGTGCAATGGTTACGCCGATAGAAGGATATACTATGGCAATGCATCGAGAGGGAGGAGAGGGGAAGATCATGTGGGAAAAGTGCAATTCGGTTTTTGTAAGACTAATTGTTCGTAGTAGATGTCAACAAGTGATTGGTGTGTGAGTAGAGCTGAACATGAACACGTGGAACCTAATTTGACTCAAAAGCATAAAACCGAGTTTTGGGATGTTCAAAAGGGAAGACAATAAGAGAATTTATACTAACAATCAATAAATAGGTGTCTTTTACTTTAAGGAGACTTCTAAAACTATTATTAAACCCACATCAACCTAGCCAGATTAATATGTTTTGCAAGTTTATAGAGCCTATCCTAACTTTGAAGCCCTAGCCTAACCTAGCCTAATCTATTCATGAGTAATAAACCTGTTTTGACGTTGATGGAAGCAGCCTGATTCTATTTGACGTTAGTGATCCTGTTAGTGATAGTAAACCTGTACGCTTGGTGATAGCCTAACCGCCAATCATAAAGCCATAATCGCCAATTCCATGGCAGTGGCTGGCCAGCCTGGTGTATGGCAGTAGTCCTAGCCTAGCCTTAACCCCATAGCCCTGCTAACTCTAATCCTAATCCTAACCCCAACCCTAACCCTAACCCTAATTATTATTCATGATGATAACCCAACCCTAAGCCCAATTTTAACTCTAACCCCAACCAAATTACTATATTTTATCATTTATAAACATATGCCTAACCATAACCATAACCCTAACCCTAACCCTAATCCTATCACTAACGGTAACCATAACCATAACCCTAATCCCTATTCATGATAACCCCAACCCTAACACTAACCCTAACCCTAACCCTAACCCTAACCCTCAGGGTAACAAAAGATTTATTTTAGAATTCTAATTAAACCCTAAACCTAACCTTAATTGAATTGTAAGCCTAACCCTGATAAATATAAAATATAAAATTGCTTTTCATAAGACTAACTATAAAATTATGTATTTCCATAGTCCATAATTGGATTTTAAACATAAAGTATTTCAATACTCTTTTAAGTGCACTGATAAACTCAAAAAAGAAGACACCCAACTTAATAACCCCATACATCTTTCCTACACCAGATCACATTTCAATGAATTAAATTGCGGATAAATTGCAATAATCATTTAAAATTAAAGCAACTCATCGGCCAACCATAAGGTTGTAAATAACTCTTCTAAAATTAAAGCAAATCACCTGTCAAACCATAAGATTTTGAAAAACTCAGGTGGTCAAGTATTTATGTGCAGCAGTTAAAACACTCCAAGATGGAGTCATGTAACAATGTCAGTGTTTAATACCGTTTTGCATTAGAGGCAAAATTTCTCCAAAAAAAGATATTATTTAGCAATGGCACATATATATCTTGAGTTAATTAACCTTGCATGTAGGTTCCAGCTTCAAGCCTAAATCATTTTTCAGTAAGAACATATTATACCACATTCATTACAGTAAAACTAAAGACAAAAATCAAAATCAAAATAGCAGAATGAAAACCGGATACAACAAAAGTCCTTAATTACTTATTTAGATATCACCACATCAACACATAAATGAAAGTTGACTTAGTCTGGAAGGGCTATAATTTTAGGCATTCTTAACCATGTTGCATATTTTAGTAAACACTCTCCTATGTAAACACTATAGCAAATTCTGGTTGCAAATAACCATCATTTGCAGTGCTTATTTTTTGCCACTTTTTTTCAATCCCGATCCACCAAAAGAACCTTTCTGTTGTGCCTTGGCTTTTAACTCCTTCAAGGCCTGTGACTCCATAGAAAACAGGCATCAATAAATAAATGACTAAATGACGATATTCCTCAGATATAAATAATATACTTAGCAAGAATCCCTCTCCAGAGGAATCTTAAACGGGTGTCCTGCCATGAAATATGAAAATTTGTTGTTGGAAGAAAGGGTGTTACCTTCTCCTCGTCTTTTTTTCTTTTGAATATTTGTGAGATCATGCTACAGAAAAATCAAAACAGCAGACTAATCAGTATAAATAGTGAAGCTTTATATATACAATAATGTATCACTGGTAATTTCTCTACTGCAGAAGACAAAAAGAGGTCAGCTAAATTGAACCACCCCTAACATAAATTGGCATGTCATCTACTTTGGAAGTATGCATAAAATGCAGGTACAAAAAGGTCAATGCAGCATGAGACTTGTGATTTTTCAAGCCAATTGAATATAGCTAACCAATCAAAACTGGCTTGTAAAGGATGATTGTGGATCACAAGTTCTACTGTGGTCATGATAAGCTCTCGCAAAACAAAATATAATTATTCTGACAAGAGTATACAACTACACCATACAAGTTGAGATCGTTTATTTATAGCAAAAAATGTTATTGACTTCAATTGACCAATGGCAAATAAATCTGACAAAATAAAGAATTAATAACTTAGTTAGCCAATTTTCATTAGGGAAAAAAAAGAGATACAACTAACTAATAGTAGCAATCCACCAAAATACCATCAATGTAAGCAATCTGGACTCCAGGGCTGTCCACTACTTGACTACACTTATAGACTGTCTCTTTATATACAAATTATTTTCCAACTATCTCAGACCAGAATACTAACTAACTATTCCCTATGTATTCATTGAATGTTAGCATAATTTGTTCAAGCCCAAGAATTATCATGTAGAAAATGGTGCAGAAAATTTATTACAAATTTATTTGATAGAGGTAGGGCAATTCCTACAAAGAATGGAACTTTCCATGACTTCAATTTTTCCACATAATTTTCATCAAAAAAGTCACTTTAAAGTACAATCTCTAAACTGTGTATCAGCATTTAAGTAAGCTATTATTACCAATTTACTAAAGACTTGAAATTTGATACGCCATATAGGTATACAAGCCAGTGATACCTTGCTTTGGTGGGACTGTCAAAAGTTTAAAGTCATCCTGATCCAATAACAGACCTTTCCCAAGGAGCATAGGAACAATGTTCTAATGCTAGATAAACTGGCACACATGAAACCAGTTCTTTTTATAAAGCTTATATTAATTTGAGTAAACACAGTCGTATATGCATGTTAGCAATGAACAACTTTCATAGATAGTCATATCAAGATGTTCTACTATTATATTATTTTTTTTTCTTGTGCCTCATTATGCATCCTTTCCAGTACATACCAGTGGTATAGCTGTTAATATTGATGATGATTGGAAAAGTTTTCCATGCTATATAAAGAATGGTTGGTCAGAGATTTTTGATGTTTTGATACTATGTGGTCTAAAAATAATTTCAGGCCATAGCAGTCTAATAACATATGGCATAATTGCGAGGAAGGCATTTCTTTTTCAAGTCAAACCACAAAGGTTCAAATCTTGTAGCCCATGGCCAAAGTGATGATAACAGGAGCAAGTCTGAGAAAATGCTTCTGTGAGGAAAGAGAGATAAAAATCCATGTTGTAAAGTATGGCCCCAGGGGATCATGTTTCAAGTAGCATCCTTAGCAATAAAAATGGCGCATGGGCAAGATAAGAACTAATTACCAAAATAAAAACCTCAATTACATAATAGATTTGAGAAAAGCAAAATAAAATTTTGCAAGACAGAGAATGAAAGGCATCAAGATGTGACTTTTCACTTTGTCAAGGCTTTCCTTTAAACCAGGTAACAAAAAATAGTTTGTGGTACCCTAATGTGTTCACATGTAAACGTTAATTACATTTTTAAGCATCAAAACGTAACTTTGTTCTATACTTCGAAATTGCCCCAAGGTTGTTGCTCCGGCATTTTCACCATCAAAAGCTTTATTTCAAAGAATGGAAAAGATATGTATATCAAATCAGTCCTGGTTTATTCTATTCAAACTCCACAAGCAATTGACTTCAAATTATAAAATATGGCAAGCATTTATCTCCATTTAGAATTTAAAGTAGCACTACCCAAAAAAATATCTGAGTTATGAAGACTCAGACTCAACAAGTACTCAACCAGCCAATGTTTGGGTCAGACTCTAACAGGCAAATACTCAAAGTTATGAAAAAATATAATATCCAAAATTTATTTTTCTTTATTTTAGGGAGATTAACAGGTATTGTCATTTGGGGTTTGCAAGCTCCAGCTGTTTGACTCAGTTGAGTCTGCAAGTCAAGGCTGCAGACTCGCCAAGGCCCAAGACTAACTCAGTGTCTACTCGCTAAGTCTCATAGACATAGTTTAAAGACATATATAAAGAAAATTCAAACTCAATTAAAATACAAAAGAAAGCCCTACCTCATCATACTCCTTTTTCTCTTGCTTTGGCTGCTTCAGGGGCTTAGCCTTTCCACCTGAACCCAATATTTCAAAATTAGAAAAATTAAAAAAATTAAAATAACAGTATAAAATAGCATAATCAAATTTCACAAAATCATGGCTAATGTTAATGCCCTACATATTTCTCACTTGCAAAAATGATTGTCAAAACAAACAAAGAGGCATTTAATTACACCCAATTAAGATGAAAAGGCATGAAAAATTTACACCAACTGAAAAACTAAAAAAATCAAACAAACAAACATTAATTTTCTGCAAGTTTTAACAAACCCTAACTGTACAAATCTCTCTCTTAAACACCTCCATGTAGCATAAAATATAATAATTCAACTATCTCATAAAAATTACTTCCCACACATTATGGGTTGTAGCCTTCCACATTTTCTCCCATTATGTGGTATATTAGTCTTCTCTTTCCTTGTACACATAGCACATTTATCTTCCTTTCCATTTATTTTCTCCCTATTTATAGCTCCTTCTACTATTTCCTATTTCTCTTCCAATTATTACACCATGCACTATCAATATATCCTCTTTTGTCTTCTTATCAAGGCTTGGAAGGATTCAATGATGATGTCATGATCTTCTACCCTCAACCATAAAAGACCATCACTCTCTCCTTTAATAAGTTGACTATTTGAAGACTCAGAGATAGCTATAAAATGGATTCCCTCTTATCTTTGGAGTCATTGTTGCATGTGTGTATTTAGATTCTTTGACTTACCTATGCCTAGAGAATCTATGCAAGATAGTTGAACATTGTTGAGGATGACTTGAGACACCTTTTTCAAATCAGATTCACATCACATTCACTACACTTCTATTGCCAAAGAATGATAGAGAATAGAACTTGGTGGGTAAAAATATCTAATAGGATCTTCTTGTTTCTTTGATACCAAGCTGATATAGTACTTAAACTTAAAATAAAGGGATTATAGCTAAACATGAAAGGATTACATACTCTTCTCAAAACTTAATAGATAGATAAAATTTTAAGAAAGGAATAAACAATCACAAATGATAAAAGGTAAAGCTAGATGGAGAATACAAGAGACATGATACTACTAAAAATAAAATATTTACAAAGCTCAAAGTCATTCCTCTACTCCAATCTAGATTAATGCATTCCTAAATACAACCTCCAAGACTCAAATTAGTCCAAGCTCCTAAATCAACCAAAATATTAAAAAAAAATGTTTCCTTCAGCTACCTTCCTAAATCTTTGACCCATTCCAACATGTCCACAACAAGAAGTGATAGCTGTGCTATTAATCTAGACTAATTTGAAGTGGTTGAATAAATTCACTATTTTTAGCAAAAGAAACTCCTAAAATTACTGAGCAGCAAATCAAATTGTCAAAGAGAGTAAATGACCTTTTAAAGAAGATTCTCAGCATTATTCTTCCCTTCTTTTATTTTATGATCAATCATCAAGTTGAAGATAGACAAAAGGCAAGAAATAATGAGGAATAGTAGACCTATTTTGAATCATACTCTCCATGATCCATCATTGAATGAAGTTAGCCAAAAGAAGAGAAATATTGAAGAATAGCAACCCTGTTTTGGATCATACTCCATGGTCCATCATGATGATGAAGATGGCCAAAGAAAAGAAATAATGAAGAATAGCTGTCGGTATTACTCTTCTTCAACTTCCTTCTTCCTTTGGCCAATTATTCTTTTATATTTCTCTTCTTTGACTACCTCCCTCCGTTCATCGAAAAATATTTGGATGGTCAAATTCAGAAACTCCAAATTAATATTCTTTAATTTATTATTGTCTACTTTTTATGATTGTTCCACCAGTGCATCTATCTTTTTACTTTTTTCTGTCTCCTCCACAGCCATTCCAACCATCAGCTACTACAGTGTTTTAGCCACCTATACAGTTGTTCTACTTATACTCCATATCTATGACCCCACTTGCATGTGGACTGTAGTTAATTTTCTCAATACATGGCTTTTCCTCATCAGAATCTGAATTCAAAACATTCAATAACTTGAAGAAATGTCTAAGCTCCTGATTGTATTATGCTAATATGCTTATTTAGTGTGTTTATTTCTGAGTCTATGAGAGTTTGTAGGAAATTTATTGAAGTTCTACAAAGCATTAAGTTCTCTGCTTTCAGCTACTTGTGTTTGCATCTGCTTGCCTCTCTTGGAGCTGGCAATAATATAAGAATCTGTTACACTTGTATTAAACAGTTATGCAGAGAAATGACTAGCTGGCAAATGCAGAACAGAGGCCAAACCAGTCTAGATATCAAGAACTGAGAATTTGTGCACAAAGATTGATACTCCATACCTTATTGTTGCAGCCGAACAGCTAAGCGCGCATATCTTTGTGTAGCTCGGCTCCCAGACAGACAACAATTACAAAACCCTAAAGAATTCTATAACAACGCTGTCAAATAATCCCAAATAAAGTCGAGGGTTTTCGAGGGTTTGTCAGGTTGAGATGACATTACAATCGAAACAATAACGAAACGTTAAATCCTACAACTATTCCAAAATCCCACAAGAAACACCAATTTTTTCAGTAATATCAGATAACCCACAATCAATAAATGTTGAAAGCGAATACCAGGAAAAATTCGACAGGTTGAATATTTCAAACCCTCAAAAAACCCTGATACTCACAGGACTCATATTGCTATCCTCTTGCAGATTGTTTCACTCCTGAATACGATCTATGGAGTAAGGAAATAGGCACTCTATCTCCAGAAATGAGTCTCATTAATTGTTTCATCCATAGCACCAAACATCACTTCTATTGCATCCTCCACTGCAGCTCCCAAGCTCTCTATTTCTTCATCCCATAAAGGAAAAGGTGGCCCGCACACTCCATCACCGGATTGCAGATAAATCCCTATCTGCAGGTGTAAAGCTCGACCCCATAAGCTTTGCCAGCATCCTTCCCGCCTGTGCAAGGATGAGAGAAATTGTGGACCTAAAAAAAAATACATTGGAAAGCGACATTTACTTCAACTGCAAAATTTCTCCAACACCAGCGATAAAAAGAATGGAGGGTTAACAGCCATTGCCTTAATATGAAAGGGTTTGCATTACAATAGAAATTACCTTCTCCCTTCTGAAGAAATAACCCAATGCCACTGGTAAAAGCAACAAAGGCCATGAAGCATAAAAATAGAAATTACCTTCTCCCTTCTGATGTTTCCTTGCTCTCCTCCTGTCATAACCGCCATTGCCATTTAATTCTGAAGAAGGCCACTTGAAAAAGCAATAGAAATAGGCAAATAGGGAATACACGTAGACACAACTACTTCAACTCGCACGCAAAACCCCGAAAGTCAAGGTAAAATTAATACAGTGTGCAGGGAGTAGATGGTACGTTGTTCACCGATATGAGTGATCCTTTTATTTTTCACCCATACTTCTGTCAGGACGCCCATACTAGGTGCAGAGGGACAGCATACGGCGTCAAGGAAATGAAAGCTGGAGAGGACAGCAAACGGCGTCAGGTCACCAGAATACTCTTCCCACCGGAAAAACCTTCTCAGGGAAAAAATGCGGATGGCATGTCTCAGGTGAGAATCCAACCGGAATAGTCTCAGCCGGCATCAGACAGTGAGACTTTTCCGGTTGAATTCTCACCTATAATAGCCTATCGGCTAATAAATTTAATTAAATAATGTATGATAATAAAATTAGTCCATGTCCAGGGTTACTAGCAGCGGGCACAGAGAAAGATGAATATGGTACTAAACTATGAAATAAGATAGATTTAATTATATCATAATATATGATAATAAAAGTGTTATGTAATCGGAGTACTTTTCTTGTAGTTATTTGAAGTTGTGTTAGAATTAATATAATAAAAGAATTTTGAGATGGATTTGTTTTTAAATGAAAGAATTTTAAATACTGAAAGGTTAGTTCTACGGATCCTTGCAGTCCAAAGAAGTTTAAATAAAAGTTTGATTACATTGGTTTGAAAGGTGAGCATAAGAATGAGAAATCTTTCTCTATCCTGGAAATCTTTCTCTATTGTTTCGAGAAATTTTCAAAGATTTTGACCTGGCCGCCTTAGCATATATTTTGTCATGTGTTTGCTTTGTAAACATGAAAGCTTCTGGCCTTTTGTCCTCTGCATACAATCCGCCATGTGATTGTTCAGCAATTTTCTAAAAAAATTACCTTTGAAGAAGAACCTTTTTTTTTTTTTGGAGCTCCATCAATTAGCTTTGTCACATAAATAATATTTAAAATAAAATTAAAATCTCTTTTATAGATTTATAAGATTAAATTTTAAATAAAATAAGTTAATATCTTAATTATTATTTATATTTTTTCTTTTATTATTATTTAAAATTATGTCATCAATATACAAATATAAGGTTTATTCTATTGTCAAGAAAAATTAAAATATTTTTTTAAATGATGTGTTAAGGAGATATGAGATTATATCATTTTTTTCTATTTTAAATAATTACTTAAGAGAAAAAGTTACATCCATCAAAATAATTATTTTTCATTTTATTCAAATTCAATGATTTATTTAAAAATAACATTTATGAAATGAGAGGAAAAAATGCATGCGAACTTTTAAGATATAAATATAAAGATAAATGTGAAAAAAAATATTATATAAAGAGTAGCATCCCATTTAATCTCACTTTTGAATTTTTCACCAACAAATAAATTATTCTATCAATTTTATAATAAACGCATTCAATTTGTTTAAAGAAATATAAACATAAAATACATTAGAAAATCTATATTTCATGAGTTTGCATTATTCAAATTAAAATATTCTATCAATATTAGTCAATTCTTTTATAAAATTGTGGCATAAATTTGATCATCAAAACTCTATGTAATGAATAGGTCCCCATCATTCATCATAGCTCATATCAACCACTTTCTACTTTGGATCACTTTTCTTTATACTATTTTAGCCTAGCCCTTTCTCCCCACCAAAACTTCATACTCATACTCTCTTTCACCCATACCAATCTTATATTCCTAAGAAATTACTTCCCCCTATCACAACAAATTCCATTTCACACATTTCACTAAATATGAAATCTTTTGTACCATCTACCAAACCAACTACTCCTTCACCCCTAAACCCAATTTATCTTCTCCTTCTACACTTCCTAAAGATTAAAAAATATAAATAGTGATGGAACTATCTCTATGTGGTTCTCAAGTCATACCTAGGAGATACTAACCTCCTATACTTAGTAAGCTTGATGCTTCATCTACAACTAAGCATTCTTTTGACTTGCTTCTCAATAACCCTAAATAAAAATGAACTAGTAAAATATTTAAAATAATTTAAGTGCTCCTTGACTATTATACCCTCCCCTTCTTATTCCATGATTTTATAATATCACTCATAGCCCTAAACCTTGAAATATTATTGTCCCTTGTGTCATATCTTTGTTCATCCCACCTTCCAATTATCATCCTCATACCTTTTAGAATAACCTCAAAAACCTCCACTCCAGATATGGTCTTATATATATCCCTCTAAATAGAATTATAATTTCAGCACTATTGTACTCCACCCATAACAAACCTAAATCTAAGATAACACCACCTCTACCTAATTTCACATCTAATTTTATAGTTCACTTGACTTCTCATCCTAAACCTCTTCATCCCTATCTTTGAATTTCTAGTAACATTAAAAATAATTAGAGATAAATGAAAGATTATTGATGTAAGCCATAAGGCCATGATACAATTCATTTCTTTCTTGAGTTAATCCTTGCTATTCTTCTTTATATTTAATTTTACACATTTACATAAACTTACAAATTTACAAGATAATCTCTTTTATTATAAAAGGTGACTCTTTATTAAATATTGAATGAACTCTCAAAATGAAATAAAGAAAGAGGAGGAAAACTAAAGAAAATGTTGAAATTGAATTTAGCACACCAAATAAATTTTAAAAATAAAATTAAGTTGTTTCCTTAACCTTTCTCTAAATCTATTAGTCACATATGCCCTTATTTGTATTTCCCATCAAGTATTTATCGCTAATGATTAGTATTATTAACCGCAAGTCAACTTGAGGGGATATTTTTGAAAGACAAGACTATATACATTCAGCTGATTTTTAATAATACAGATTAAAGTGATTGGTCAAAAAATAAAAAATTCAACTTTTACGTAGGAATGATTAGCTATTGTCATGAAAGCCTAGAAATTGAGGGGCACCCTTGCCCATCATGTGATAATTTTATGATAGTTTGGCCATATAAATGCCTATCATTTAATTTTTTTTAAAAAATATAAATTATAGAAAATGTTAATTTATGAAAAAAATTATATAAAATTTTCTATATTAAAATATTTTATCTTTAATAAAGTAATGAAAATACATATTAATTATGATAAAATATTTTATCTTTAATAAAATAATGAAAATAATTTAGGTGTTATGTTAAAACATATTATATATATTTTAAAATTAATTAAGTGTTTTTAAATAGGAATCATGATTCCTAAAAATATCAATAAATAATAAAAACATAAAATCTAATATAAACTTTCAATATAGTTTTTTTATATTTAAATTCAATACTAAGTTCCTCAATGAAAATATATTTTTTTTTATTATTTTCAGTCCTGAAACGGTGAATTTACCATATGCGTTATTAAACATAAAATAAATAGAAAATGATATGAAAGGTTAATAACTCTTCTTGACTTTATACGCATCCTAACTGATAAAGCACAGGAACTGTGTCTACAGTTTTTATATGCAGAAAAATTGTCTCCAACAGGGTAAGTACTTGTAGTCCAGAAGGTGAAAGTCTGTATAAATGTTCGGTGTAGTTAGATTATAGAATTTCAATGAAGAAGAGTTGATTGAACGAACTTGATTGAGTCAATGTTTTACCTCATTTAGGTTCCAAGGCATGTGATAGAACACATAGTGTCATAAATTACAGATTAGGTATAAGTGTATGTCAATTAAAATGCTATTGCATATAAAGGTATTCTTCTAGAAAACGGCTTTGTGAAAGGAATAATACTTGGCCTATGCTGACGAAATTGTTCATTTGAGAGGGTTTAACATTTAGTAGCCATAGATACTGGCTAGTGTAGTAAAATAAACTATATTTAATCATCTATATAAAAATGAAAGGATTCCAAAAGAACCAGTGAGAGGTGCAAAATGATGATAATTTCATGTATGGATAGTTTCAAATATGGTTAATTTCTATTGTAAATACTAATTGTTTAAAAAAGTAATAAGTATGTTGAGATTTAGTGGCATGAGATTCTTAAGTATATTTTACTTATAAAAGGAACAATTATTTTATTTATACAAAGAAAATGCATAGAAAAGTTTAATAGTATTAAAAATCACTATGGTAGAAAAGATAAATATTCATCATTATGTTGCTGCACGATGACCATGAACTAGCTACACTAAATCTTATTTCAAAATGAATGGATCCCTAAAAATTATCTTTGAAATTGAAGACTATGATGCTATAATATTAGTAACATGATATTTAATTTACTACAATTAATAAGATTTTTAAACTTTCATTTTAACAACTTCCTAAATTAGTGATAGAGAATATTGGACCCATAGCATAGTGCTATCATTCATAAGAGTAAACATTCTTTTGGAACCTGAAGTGGAAGATTAGATTTGAGGAAACCAACTAACAATTTTATGTGTTATACTTTACCCACCAATGGTATAATAGCATTTTGTAATTAGACTACAATAATTAAAATAAGTGAAATGCTTCTATTTTTTGATAGAGTATATTGATCATCTTTATTATCATTTATATGAGTACTATATGGAGGAAAATGATAGTGAACCTTCAAAAATGGTAACCTAGATATTGCAATCAATGGAATAATAATATAAATGTATTAGAAGAGTTGTAGGGGCCATCAAATTGATTACATGGAATCATGAACCAAACAAACTATAGCGCCCCTCCAGTCTTTCTCAATTTTTGGTGTAAGTGTTATTTGTGATTTTGTTGATAATTATGCAATTGTATTATCTGGTAAACTTAACGCTTTAAATGGCCTTGTTCAATTCGCTTTAAATGGCTTTGTTCAATTAGCTAATTAAATTAAATTGCTATGGCAAGAATAAATGTTTTATTATTAATATAGTAAGATTATTGAACTAATGAATGTCATTAATTAAATTATTAAATTAATTTGAAGGTTTATACAATTATTTTAATTAAACAATGAATAATTAAATAAAATACAATGGAATATTAATGTAATTATTAATAAGGTTAATTGTAAATTTAAACATAATCAATATTAGTGATTATAATTGCAATTTAAATATGGATATTGCCAACATTATTATTATTTTTCTTTTAAAAAGAAAGGCAAATATTCTTAAAGGAATCAAAAACCCCACGTGCCTTCTCAATGTTTCTTTATTTGCATGCATGACAAGCGTGGAGTCTGAAGGAGAAAGGAGGGAAACTTGGTGACACCTGTCAATTGCATTTGCTTGAAAGTTTCTTAAGCCTTTTCATCAAATGGGGTTTTTTTGGGGGGGGCCATATTCGGCAGTCATAGCATTTCAAGAGATCACATTTCTTAGAGGCATCTTATTGGACAGAATACGCGCCCTTGTCTTTGCTTCCCTCCTTCTGCATACAGGTCTACCAATGCATTTGCAATGTCTATCAACTGCAACATCTAGCATGGTTGTCGCTCCTCCAAACTCCGTCTCGCTGGTAATGACCTTTCGCTTCTCCTTTTTGGCGTATCTGCAACCTGAAAATAAGGTTTTGACGGTAATTTTAGGGTATGTTTATTAAAATGAAAATTACAGCCAATATTCTAATAATGCGTACATTTAGGTTTTAACATTATCGGCATCCTTTACTCTACGTAGTTAAAATATAATACCCACCTTCCCCTGATGATTGCATTTTCTTTTCTAAAACCTTTTAACAAAATTATTCGTTCATATCTTGTAATCACTGCAGTTCTTGGGAGGACTACTCTTTGAGGCATTCTGTCGAACAGTCCCATGCCGTGCTAGGTTTCACATTTTGCATACGTATTTGTTAGCGAAGCTGGGTGGGAGATGATCCACGGGCAACACAGGTTTAACTGGAATCTTAGTAATAAGTTTGGGTTGTCTCGAAGATAGCCATTATGGGCATGATGGTCAACCATGTACTCCTTATGATCAACTATATATGTAATGCAATAAGGGCTGCAGATGTGTGAATTATGCGTAGCACTCATCCACCAAACTTGCATGACTGTGCACACTTAGAACACAAGCAAAGTTTACATGGAAAAACTGTTACCATATCCCATGGAAATTTTCAGGGGGCAAAGTATCAGTATTCTTATTGTTGAGTAAAACAGATTACAATCTTCACACTAATGTTGCTCTTTAATTATAATTCATTACAATGATTTTTCCTTTAAGGTAACAAGGTATATATAATTTCTTCAAGATAACCTCTGTCAAACATAGAAAATATTAACTTTGTTTTATTGCTTTGTTTTTATTGTTTTCATCTTTGTCACAAGATTTTGCTTTATTTCCTTTATTGTTGTCATATTGAACAAAGCAAAGCATCTTCCAAATGATGTATTAAAACGTGTATGGGGATAAGAAATAGTGAATATAAATTTGTTCTATATACATGTATTACATGTTATCGATATTCTAGAAAATAGATATTTAGTATTGAAAGATCAATAAGCTAGTTTGAGGTTACCTATTTGATGTGTGAAAAAGTAATATTTGAATTTAGTGTAAATAGAATAGCAAGTATTAAACATCATTGATAATGAGTGAAGATTGATCTTTGATTTCAAAATATTTAAAAAGACCAAAACATAATAATAAATAATGCTTAACATATTATTTATAAATATTTAGAAATAGAAATTAAATTTTTAATATATATTCTAATATTTTTTAATTAATATTTAAATGCTCATAACCAAACTAATTTGAAAATAATGAATAACATAATTTTTACTAATACGCAACTCTAAATAATTATTTTGAATCATTAAATACAAAAAATAATAAATAATTAGCCGATAGGCTATTATAGGTGGGAAAACCACCGGAAAAGTCTATTGTCTGATACCGGAAAATGTTTCAGGCCTTCCTCTGCCGGGTTGTGGGTATTCCGATTCCAGTGACTGTAGCGTACAATGATGATTGATCTGTTCAATTGACCCTTCGCTTTCCTTAGGGGTCCCGTGTACTTTGGTCAAGCAGGACAGGAAAGGTGTGCGGCGATAGGCATGGCAGAAGCAATTACGTACACTATTCTTACCATTGGACATTGTGGCATTTAATAAACGGATGGCGTCAACCAGATTTTGGCGTAGAAAATGTACACAAAATGCAGATTCTGGACGCTGCCTTATGTCACCAGGTATGGCTCTGGGTGCGCTTATGTAATTCCGCACCATTTTTGGGGTCTCCGTTCTTGCCCTCCAATTTACTCGGCCACCAAAACTTCCCTGTTAGCAATAAATGTTAAGAAAACTTATATCTCTCTCACCTGGAGGCAAGGCGTTGTCGACATAGTTTGGATTGGAATTTGAAGTGAAGGGAAGAACAGAGACTGTTGCCAAAAGCCCTGCAGAGATTTCGACTGGTTTAGTTTAAATTGTTGCTGAGCAATTTGGGTCAGTACCATCCTCCCAAATCTTGAAGCTTAAAGGCTCATCAGAACCTCAGACTGACTTGAATTGATATTCTGTTTGGTTATGTTTGCAGTGGAGTGGAGGCATTGTAGCAGCTCTGCACGAGAGGCATTGAAGTGACACCCACCCGCGCTTCTTCCATTTGGACAAGCTCAACAATCAGTGAGCCTTCAATACCTGATTTATGTTTTACTTTTCTAGTTTTTTACTTTTCATTTTTTATGATAAAGACTCATTTACAATTTACCAAGTAAGAAAATAAAACTATACATTAGTAGAAAAAATAGTACCCAAGTAGTTAGCATTCGCATTCTCATCACAGACTTCTTGGCAGCGCTCATAACCTTCATCAAGGATCTGCAAGGTCCCAGTAGGCACCAAGTCTAACTCCACATCCAGCAACCGGCTCTTTCCTTCTTTCTTCATCATGGCCGCCTGCTTAAACACAACATCATGCACTTTTTGCTTTGATGACAACATAGGCCTTCCTGAACCATCTGTCACCAAACCAGCTAGGTCAGGGAATTACTTTTGCTCCTGCAATCCTAGATACCACATACCCACCCTGGTTGTAGTTTTGAAAACACGCAGACCAGCATAGTTTCTTTGAACCAGCTATGATATACTATGGTCTGCACAAAGCATTCTTGTCTGCCTCTTCAAGTACCTAGGCATCTACTTGCATTCCTATGTTTCTTGTTTCTCCCTATGACAGTCTTGATGACTATCCCGAAGATTTCTCACAGGTGCATCACAACACAGTCCTTATCTTCTCACCATCACCATTCTTCAACAGTCACAATGACTGCAAATATAACCCCAGTAGTAGGTTCTCTGAAAGCTCATAACTGTCTAACACATCAGAAGAGTAAAGCTGAGAATAAAGTGTTACAAGTTGACAAGTATCCACCATTATTCTCACCTTCTCAAATCTACATTTCTCTCCCAATTGTTCAAAGGCTATTTCATCATTTTCATAGGTCTATTCTTTCCTTCTTTTGCTTATTCTTTGAAAGGACAACCATAGAGAGAAAGAGGAGGCGTAAGGGGAACAAAAGACCCTCTGTTAGAGGTGACTGTTATTCATTGTGGTTGACAAGAATATCGATTGGACGTGGCCTTTGTGTCATTTGGATCACCCTAAGGTCCCAATCCCTTGGCTGCCCCGAGTGTAACAACCGCACTGTAGTTTGAGCGTAAGCCAATGTCTGTGCATTTAGTTTCAGAGTAGTTATCATGCTAGGTTGGTTGGTAACATTAATATTGGGGAAGGTGAAATTTAATATCAGCAGCAAGGGTAGCAGCACGTCCGCTTTCTATCCAAATATTATTATTAACTGGATATGAAGGATTGGTTAGATCAAAACAGCAATATTAATATAGCCGGCAGTTATTCCAATACTAACTAATCTACGACCATAATTTGCATTTCTATTTTAAATCCTTCGTTATCTGGGTGATCACCCTCCCGAAATATTCACGAACTTCTTTTACTTTTATACCCACTGATAGTATTGATAAGTACTATTTTCTATTAATGGTATCCTAACGTAGAAATTGCATAATCATTTCGCTGAGTTTTCCATTTCGTCTGTATTGTCATTCTTTATTTTGAAGCAAAACGCAATAGTATAAGGCTAATTTTTTTTAATCA
Source organism: Sequoia sempervirens (assembly GCA_007258455.2). Classification (NCBI taxonomy): domain Eukaryota; kingdom Viridiplantae; phylum Streptophyta; class Pinopsida; order Cupressales; family Cupressaceae; genus Sequoia; species Sequoia sempervirens. The sequence goes on from VDFB02152801.1 coordinate 34,461, forward strand.
AAATCAAGACTTTAATAGGTATTCTGCTAAGATTCACCCGGTTATAAGGTAAGTTAATAATACTGGGTTAATGTTGATCTCACCAATTTTGTCCTCATCGCAAGGTGTAATATTGATATGAATTTTAAATTCATTTATATCAATGTAAATTCTTCTCTGAGGTTGTAGTAAGTAATTTTAAACATAACCCCAGCATTATTAGTAAGAGATCACAATGTAACTATCATTCCAATAATTTCAAGATAAAAAGGTCGTGTAAAGTAAATTCTTTCGTTACTTGTGTACCTAAGGGCAATTGAATAGTTGTTATATTGGTGATCATTATTGATTAATCTTGTGTAATAACATTTTAAACATAATTACAATAATAATAACTGTAACGCAATAAAAAGATAATAAGTAATAATAAATCAAGAAGTTCTACTGCAGTAATATTTTAATCACAATAATTAAGTTATAAAAACAATATGCTTCATAACTATAATATTATTTTGGAGAATAATATTATATTGTGAATAACACTTTTAAGAAGTAGTATTAAAATTGTAAATAATGTTATTACATTATAAATTATATTGAAAATTATACTATTTACAAAATTAAAGGAATAATGTTTTAAATAATGTTATTGTGGTTGATTTAGTAGCAATAAAATTATAAATGAGTAGATGTTATTGTTAAGAGGTTAATTTGAGAGTAAATATTATTATTATTCATTGATTAGCTATTTGATGTTATTATTTTTATTTAGATGAAAGTAATTTTTAGTAAGGAAAATTGAGATTTAAGGTGAACTTGTTTCCTTTAAGGTAATGATTAAATAATTTAAGGGACAATATGTTGGTGATAATATCATATAGGAGAATGCTAATATTATTTATGTCTAAATTGTGGTTAATAATAATGATAATAATATTGTAAAGTGCAAGTGTAAATATTCAAAGGGGTTTTACCCTATGTAAAAATAATAATAATAATAATAAAATATTGGTATTATAATAAGCATAAAATGAAACTAATATGAAAATCAATATTAAAACTACAAAAATGTATTTGGAAAATTTGAGTAAAATAATAGTATTATTAGAGAAAGAATTGATAATAATTGTAGTGGTAAAATTGGTAAATTATAAATATTAAGAGAGTATCGAATACAATTAATGGTACAGATTATTTTAATAATATTGTTTTATAAATAAATTAAGTTATTGTTAATTGATTAAATAATAATAAAATTACTATTATAATTTATAGAAGTAAATATTATTGTTATTATCTTGGTTAAATAATCTGGGTTTTCTCCTCAAGTAGTCATCTGAGCATAAATTGGTTTTCGTGAAAAAAAATAGGGTTAGTAATATTGTGTTACTAATATTAGGGCTTAGTTTGCCTTTCTCACCCAGATGTAATAAAAATTAAAATAAATGAATAAAATAATAATAAATAAATCACAATATTTTAAAATATTTATCATATATAGATTAAATAATCAAAATGATAAATCATAATATTTTAAAATATTTATCATAGATAAATTTAGAAAAAAAAATTTAAAAAATATATAAATTGAAAGATCAAATAAATAATCAAAGAGATATGATCAAAAAACAAATAAATATAAATTACTAAGAATTCAAAATATTTATTGTAGATAAACTAAAAGATCAAATAAATAATTCAAAGATAAAAATAAATCAAAAAGATCAAATAAAAATGTTTACCATGATAAATTGAATGATCAAAGAAAAAAAATCAAAAAACAAATAAATAGTTCAAAGAGAGAGAGAGAAAGGGAGAGAGCATCAAACTTAGGGTTAGGGTTAGCATTAGGATTAGCGTTACACCTAGGTTTGCTGTCAAGTTTAGGGTTAATAGATATAGTTAGGGTTGGGGTAATAATTGGGGTTACTAGCATCAAACTTAGGGTTAGGGTTAGCATTAGTATTAGGTTTACATTTAGTTTTGTTCTCAAGTTTAGGGTTAATAGATATAGTTAGGGTTGAGGCCAGAAATATTATTATAAATAACTTAAAAGATAAATCAAAAAAGATTTGATCAAAAGGAAAAATCAAACATAAATCACAAAGATATAAATATATATTTAAAAGATAATTCAAATATTTGAATAAATAAGAATTACAAAGACAAATCAAAACGATGAAATAAAAAACCTTACCATAAATAAATTAAAGATCGAAAAAATAAATCAAAATAAAAGATAATTCAAATATTTGAATAAACTAAAAGATGAAATAAATAAATAAATAAAAAGATCTTATCGCAAAGATTTGATTAACATATCAAATAAACTAATCAAAGCTTTAAACAAGTTAAAAGACCAAGTGTAAAAGATAATTCAAATATTTGAATAACGTAAAGATGAATTAAATAAAGAGATAAACATATTTGATCAGAAAGATAAATCAATCAAAAAGGAAAAATAGAGATTTGATCTCAAAGCTTTGATTAAAATGTCAAATAAACTAATCAAAGATAAATAAAAATATGACCCCATTTTCTTTAGTCATTTATATAATGACAACAATAAATAAAAGAAGGATATGTTCTCGCATCCCGTGAAGAAGGGAAGTATCTAAACTAAGAAGGATTAATTTTTTTTTTGAAAGAAAGGGTAAATAATTAGGTAGAATCGGAATTTCTTTAAAAGAAAGGAAATTTCCCATTCTATAGTAAATAAATTTAAAAGATGGAAGTAAATACTATTACTAATTAATAATAGTATTCATCATTGATGTAATTATATATATATATAGGGGATGAATAAGTAGTTAGTTAAATAAATAAATACATTGTATATAGGAAAGAGATATTTTATTTTGAGTTTAACATTGTTAATATTAAGGAAATATTATTACAAAGAGAACTATTAAGATATTAACATTGTCATTGTAAAGAGAGAATTAATAATTGTTAGTTGTATTTTTCTTGCCCTTTTGTAAAATATGTATATTGCATATTCTCAACCCTCTTAACTATAATAGCTTTGTCTAATTTAAGCTAATTACCTTATTCAACTTTTTGGACTCATTGCTCAGTTAGTTTGCACATACCCTATAAAGTAATGTTTTGTGAAATAGTTATTTTACATGATTTTTTAAAATATGGTTTAGTAGCCTCTACCAAAACACCTTATATTAAATCATCACCATGTTGTTGGGTAGAAACCCAACCTAGAATAATTATTTAATCTACCTAGCCCATTATGCAATGCCTTATATGCAAAGCCTAAATTATCCAATTACTAAATGTTATTTGGGGCTCACGCTAGATTTGAAAGATTTAATAATAAGTTGCACTCAAAAAGAACAAGTCATAGTTACCTCTAAGTATTTTGGATGTAGAGATTCTTAAGTTGCCCCCCCCCCCCAACACGAATATTAAAATAACTATTTTAGAGTCAACCATTCTTGTAGTACACTAAATTGTCCAAACTTAGACATTTAAGTTGGAAGGAATTTGATTTTTA
>VDFB02152802.1:0-57662 GCA_007258455.2 Sequoia sempervirens
GAAACTGCATGTAGCATTGGCTACTCGAGAGATTTAAAGACTTGTATATGCTGGATGAGATTGTTCTTTTGCCATGATATTTACAAGAAGTGGTCAGTTGACTCCAAAGTCCAAAACCCCTATAGAAATACAGACAAAGTTCACAACATCATTTGAGTCGGGAAGAAAGTATCACTTTTGTTGGCTTCTTGGATTTTGTGTTGATAAGTTGACTTATTCCAAATTAGTTTGACTTTGGAAATAGTTGTGTATGTTTTGCAGTTAATACTGTTGTGATAATTTTGCAACTGACTAAGTTAGACATGATCCCAAGCCTCCAACAATATCTAATGTTCTTGGCACATTTTTGGAATCCTATGGGTTAAAAGGCATAAGAAACATGATTACAACAGGCACCTTATAGCTTATGTAGGGATTCTCATAACTCTCCTCCAGTTTAACAAACACTAAAGACGAGACTAACTAAAGAAGCATATGCTGCTCTAACTACAGAAGAATGGAAATGCTTCCAAATCTACTTTCGAGATATAAAATTTTCCACTCTTCCCAGTCCAACATTACTGTTTGAACATGTTATATTAGGACTCAGATTGAGACACTTTAGTTTAGCCAAATGGCAACAGGGTTATTGTTTTGACACCATCCAAGATAATCTGTGTTAAAGGAACTCTTGCCATTATATCCTGTTTGCCTAGAGTTGTCGACAAGCAAAGAAAAAAACATTTGCAGATAACTACTGCTCAAAAAAACATCAAGGAGGAGGGAGTTCACAAGATAAGTCCTTTGGGGAAGTGGTTTCCAAAACTTCAAACAAAAGAAGGGGAAACAAAGAACCGTCAAAACTTCCAGCAAAGGAATCTAGAGGATATAACCATTTACTCAATACTTCTTTTAAAGGACTACAACATTTGACAATTTATGGCACTTTAAAAAGGTACATTTCACTCCAACTCAGGACAAACGTTTTTACCATGCACACAAGGCCCTTTGATTAAGGGTACAACTTCTCTCATTGACCAGCAGTTTCTAGTCTTTCTATCTAGCCCTTTTACCATAGTTTTCTACAATACCCAACTTTCTTATAAGCCCCACATACCAAACAAGATATGTGCATTTAAAGGCTATGTTTTTTATCCAAACCAAAAAAAGGTTGTCAACAATCTAGGGCTGTCCCTTAAATGAGTTAAACCAGTTTAGTGCAGCCCTAAAGGAGACAAAAACAACACTCAATCCTTCTACAACCTTGTTTAGGTGAGCAACTAATGAGAATAACCAACAAACCAGGGTAGGAAACCATCAATGGCATTCAAATAAATTAAGGGTGCAGCTCAGGCCGGGGTGGTCTGAAGAACTGCTCAGGTTGTGTTAATGCGTAACGCCATTTCCTTACTATACTTAATACAACATCCAGCAATGCCTCTGTTCCATTACGAATTGGGTACTGGTTTAAAACTGAGCATTAAGATCTGAAATCTGAACCATATCTTGCTGTGAGCGACACGTACATTTAAAATAGAATTGATTATAATTAACATGGCCTTTGAACACATATAAACAACAGACGGGACCGTAAAAGTGTTAACAGTGTTAACAGAAAGAAATAACGGCCAGCAAAATGTTATTAAATGATTAGATTTTGGTTTACGTTCCTTCAAATATGTGGATATTAAAGTTGGCTTACAGTAGGGATTCAAATGCCATAAAATGGCATGAGTCATTGGCCTCCATAAAAGATAATAGACTTACTAATAGCATTTTGTTGGGCTTCATGTCATCGGGTTTCCAAGATGGCATCCCTTCAATCAAGTCCTTGAACAATCATCAGTCTCATTTCCTATCAGGTTCCCGTACAAGCTTTTTCTGAACCTCAAGATTGGAAACAACTGAGACATAACAGATGTTTCTGCACCTAGGATGCATTCATTCAACTATTGATGAGAGAAAGCAAGGTGATGACCAAATAAGGAATTTGCAGTTGGAGATAAAGTTATGGTCTATCTCAGAAAAGAAAGAATCGCGAGATGGGATAGAATGCTGACATAGCTGAAGAATCAATTCATACCTACTGATTATGAACTAGAACTACTGAAGCCATTGCAAAACCTAAGGTAAAAGGAGAAGACGGTGAAGGAATATACTGAAGAATTTCATAAGATGATCATCAGAACTCAACACAGTGAAGCAAGCGAGAAAGCGGCACAGTACATCAATGGATTGAGAATGAACATTCAAGAAGAATGGAGTTTGGTAAGGATGACAACAGTTGCAGAAGCATATCAACGTGCAGGAAAAACCAGTTTCGATACTGGTAACATGCCTTGCTACCCTCCTTTATTGCTTTACAAACAGATATTACAGTAGTAGGCAAGTGGCAACCTTGCCTTCCACTTCTGCTTATTTCACCTATAAGACCAAAACATACCATAATTTCTAATTTCTCCAACTCACAATGATCCAAATGCTCACATACAGGCCTTACTTATAGATTTTCCAATGCATAGTTGAGTTTTCCCAAGCCCAGGGGGAAGATTAACAATCACTAAATGTTGAACCAATGCCTGTACAGTTTAGATTCTGAGATTTAATGTTGATAGGGTCATAGATGCTAGTGCACATGCATTGTTGTCTAGACAAATGCACACCCACACTTTCATCTAGACACCAACACTATTGTTTGTGTCAAGTACAATTTTCCAGCACTGTCAAACACATCCTTATGTCTGAAACATGTCTTATGTTCGTATTTTCCAAATCCTTTTGGATCACACCTCCCTTCTTATTTTGGGTCCCATAAAAACTTAATGAGACATCAAATGAGAAAAGAGTTCTTCTACTCTCTCCATAGAGTACCGCTTGGTTTGGCTCACCTTCTATCTTTGAATCCAATATTCCAAGTTTCCTTAACTCTATTTCACGTTTCCCTTGTGTTCTTAACTAGTATCAAATCCCCATGGAAAACTGTTCTTCCTTCCACACCCAAGTTTTCCAAAGAGGATAAAACTTCTTGTTAATTTTCATACAGCATAGATCTCTCATAAAACCACAAATACTTACAATTTACAACTAAATGTATTTTCATGAAAGGAGGAAGATAATGTTTGAATGCATTTTCACCTATGACATGCAAAATTGTGAAAGGTCCATACCTTGATGGCTTAATTTTCTTTGCTTGTCCTTGTTGTCTTTCCTTACCCAAAGAAAGCAAAGCTTTGTCTCCTACTTTGAGATTGTGCTCCTTCCTATGCTGATCATGTCTTTCTTTATTCATTTGTTTTGTTCTTTCCAAACATTCTTTTACTTTGACTTGGATTTGCCTAATCGTCTCAACACATTTAGACGTTTTAGTCACCTCATTATCTTGCCCTACCTGTTCATCTTGCTTTTCAAAAGCTACATCAAGCGGACTAGAAGGAAAAAATCCCAAATATGTTTCAAATAGTGACTTGTTAGTAGAAGATTGCAATCCTCTATTATATGAGTACTTAATGTATGGAAGAGATGAAGAAACACACACACTTATACTGAGAGGGGTAGAGAATCAGTATAAGAACAACTTTTTTCAATTTATAACTTTGGCAATCATAAGCAATAATCAAAACAGCCACACAAGTAAGATCTAGCAAATTAGAACACAAGATGCACACATGATTTTATGTGGAAACCCGTGCGGGAGGAAACCACAGAAAAATATTGCTTTTATAGAAATCTTCTTACAACTTTGTAGGCACCAATCTTCGAAAAGCAAAGTGATTGTAATGTTGTTGGATCTTTCCTAGATCCTTTCAAGGACTTCAATGAATCTGCCCACTTCTCCTTACAAATCTGCCTTGAACCTCTGAAAACTCCACTCAGATCTGCAATAATGTTTTTCAATAAATGCTCTCAAATCTAGAATTTATCCTCATAGAAATCAGCATTAAGTCTGCTCAAGATATATGTCTGATTTCTGCTTATGACTCTACTCTTTTTTGCTGTAGATTTGCTCCTCCAAATGTCTGATTTTTACTCATAAGTCTGCTATGTTTTCTGCTCTTGAAATGGGAAAGATATGCAATGAATGGTTGATTAAATGACCTCAAAACCTCCTTCATTTATACCCATGAAGTGCCTCTTCAAATAAACGGTTACAACTCTTCAATGCTGGTCGGCTCAATCAGCATATAAATTTTATTTAATTTTTTTTTCCTTGCCCAAAGCTGGGCACACGAAAATGATATGTCTCGGCGTATAATATATAGATTAATATATTAAGATAGATAAGCTAGTAGCATCTGCAACACGCAATGTAAAATAAGAATTTATCACTTAATTTATTTTAAATAAAGAATTATTATACTTTACAAATCATGATTCATATCATATTTATTCAAATGCACAAAGAGATGTGTACAATAGGAATTCATAATGAATGAGAGAATTCATCTTTTATACCAAAAATTTAATATCAATATTAATAGAAGAATTCACTTGAAAAATATATAAATCACTTAAAAATGTTATGTTTCCAAAGATTTTAGTCTTTCTTCTTCTGATTTTCTCTTGGCGAGTTGCTTTCCTGTCTTCATTTTTTCATAACGATCATATGTAAATGGTGGTGAGATTCTAATTCCATCCAAAGACTTAACACTTGATATAGCAACAAATGTTATTCCTGCCCTTTCTCTTGGTCCTATTGATCCTGGGGATATTTTCAGTGAAAATTGAAGTGTCTCCAAATCTCTAGATTTCTACACCATAAAGAAGAGCTCAGCGTCCTGATTCCAATGCAACTCGAACGGAGCGAAAAGGAGTCCGTTTGCACAAGTTATGGCCAGTCAAAGGCAAGGTCAAACTGAGATTAGAAGGCATCCAGAGGGTGAAAAAAATGATCATCTCAGAAATTGACAGAACTGGTGTCATCGCAAAGAGCTCGTCGAGATGAATCTGATGGTGTTTGTTTCGTCGAAATCCGACATCATATGCTCAAGATATAGCTGGTCAAAGTTTCAAGTTGACTTTTTAGGTGACTGTACGGATGATGACGTCAGCAGATCATCCGTACCATATGGAATCCACATGGATGAATTTAGGCGAGACACGTGGCAGTTGAATCATCCGTATGGAGCCAATCAGATTTTGACACGTGTCCTATCTGTACTCGAACATGGCATCCGAGTTGGCAAGACCAGTCATCGGCATTGTCAGCATACACGTCAGCAGCTTGGGCGAATAGAATACTGCCATGTGGCAGTCTATTGGTTGGATGCGTGTAGCCTTTCTCCTCTTCGGTCGTCGAGTTGTTTGTTTTAACAAAATTTCGTTAGCCGACGGGCTCGACCCTGTGAGTTAACGCATGCTAGCCAACGGTTCTACCGTTGCATTGCCGACAATCTGTTCACTATCTGGCGAGGTTGGGTTTGTTTTCTTCTATTAACATTGGAGTTTGTTTTAAAATAAACGATGGCTGACGGGTTTTGAACCAGTAACCACCGGCCTAGCCAAATATGGTGTGGTCGTTAGACCACCGAAGCTCGCTTTACCATATGAAGAGCTCAGTTCTATTTGTTATGTATTTCCTGCCTGAAATTTGTTAATTTGAGTGTATGGTTAAACCTAAACCCCCCCCCCTTTTTATATGAAATGACAAAGGGGGTTAGGAACAACTTGAAAACGTAGCATAATGAAGGAATTATATTTGTTTCTTGTAATTATGAAGGGTTTTATCCTTTTTAGGCTAATTTTATGTATAAAAGGAAGGGGTATAGGTTGATTTTCCAAGTCCAGGTGGTGAGAACAGGAGAATGCTTGTGGAGATTTTTGAGCCATTCTTGTACGTCGGAGTAGTGTTATGCTGCTAAAGTGCTAGAAGGAATGGTCTTGGTGCATTGTACTTGATTTTGGAGATTAATCGGATCGGTCGTACTCTATTGGAGCTGACCCAGAGACGTAGTCACGTTTGTGGCAAACTTCGTAATCAAACTCTGTTTGCACCTTCTATCTTCTTCTCTCTCAATTCTGTTTATTTCACCTTAAGTTTGATTCATAATTTTGTTAGTGTATGCATGTATTAAAATTCCGCAAAGTTGTTTTTAATTAAGCATTCAAAACGCAAAATAGTCTAGATCCTATACAGATCACCTATATCAATTGTTGCCTTGGAAAGAGTTAACCCTTGTGATTTGTGGATTGTTAGTGCCCAAGCCAATCGTAGGGGCAATTGATGTGTGCGAACCCTTTGTATTGGTGAAATTGGAATTAAATTTGGAGATGCATCTTCAAAAGGAATTCCAAAGTAATTATCAAATTCAACCATAACATATGTAGGTGGATCTGGTGGGCCACATCCAGGTTTGTATATGATATTTCTAATGTATCCTAAAGCTCCATTCACAAGACCTGCTTAGTGAACTTACATGTAATTCAGATCAAAACATTTTTGACCAACATGCAATTCAGATCAAAACATTTTTACCAACTGAATTCTGTTTATATGGAGTTTGATTCAAATGCAGATGAGTATGTATTTGCGGGTCCACTATTGGAGATAGATGAAGGAAACATTATATTATTTGATTATATTATTAGATAAATAATAATATTTTAGTTTATTTATTATAAAAATATAATATAAGTTATGGTTAGGGGTCAAACATGGTTAGGTTCAAACTTTTATTAGGGTTAGGGTTAGGGTTAGGATTAGGCTTACGGTTAGTATTAGTATTAGTATTAGGGTTAGGGTTAGGGTTAGGATTATTTTTAGGATTAGGGTTTGGGTTAGGGTTAGGAGATATAGTTAGAATTAGGGTTAGGTGAAGATTGATTTCCAAACATTTATTAAATAATTTATTAAAAATACAAATTAAATATTAATTTTTTATTTATATAATTATATAAAGTATGTAGAGATTTATCAAGGCATCTAATTTTTTCAATCATGAAGATCATAATCAATTTTCATATATATATATATATATATATATATATATTTAATTGCTATTATCATTTGTATAACATGATTTTTTTTCTAAATCATTTAAAATTTGAAAATAAAAATTGGATAAAATGTGTAAAAAAACTTTAAAAATTTGCTTAAAAATATTGTAACTTATATTTGAAGCACATGTAATATTTCGTATAGATTTGGCACACATCCACTTAAAAAATATATTTAATACCACACATTTAAAAAAACCATGTACATTACAAATAATGAGTAGCATAATGGAAGTCTTGTATGTTGCCACACATCCTCTTCAATTTTTTTTTTTAAAGTCTTCAAAGTTTGTAAATGCAAGAAGTATTGAAGGTCAAATAAAAAGGGATTATAGTAATAACATCTCATTGTAATGGTGTAAATACATTACAAATTCTTCAGCAATGAGATCGGTATTACGACCTTTATTTTCATAGTGATCTTTATATACGTCTTTGAGCATATTTGGAAATGCACCTACTATAGTATATGCCTCATGAACTTTTTTTGCAATAGCTTCCATTTTCATTATTTCCAGTTCCTCAACATCATCATCGATCATTAAGCTTGTATTTTCAATTTCTTTGACAATGTTATTGCAACACTCTAAAACTATTCTTGCACATTTGTCGATAGGGGTTTCAACAAAATCATTTGACCTTATAGAGGCAGTTGGGCTTTCAACTATGATTTATGATTCGTTCCGTGACATTTTTAATTAGATTATTCGCTGAAAATAAAAGAACAATAAAATTAAGGTTAGCAAACATAAAGAAAGTGCATGCTATCAAAGTAAGTCACTTTAGATTTAATGGAATTGATATATATAGACACAATTTAATGGAATACAACACCCTCATAAAATAGGGTTGCCTTCTATTTTCTACACATACCATTTCATAGTAATATTTACTTTTAATTGAAAAATATATTAAATTTTGAATCCAAATGAGAATTGAACCCACAACCTTACGATTATAAACAAAACACACTAATCCATTGCACTACATGTTTATTTTGATTTTTTTATGATTACAATTATGTTAATTAATAACTTTTTCAATAAAATTAGTAATAAATTAATTAATTAAAAAATATATTAATTTTTAAACCCACAATAAGAGTTGAACCCATAACCCTTCAATTACAAATCAAATATATCAATCCATTGCACTATTTTCTTGTTTTTGTATGTGATATATAATCACATAATAGATATTTTATTAAAAAATTATTTACTTGCTTATAAATAAATATTATAATGTAAGGATTAAAAACATTTTAATGCAATTAACTTTTTTACCCTAAAAGAATAAAACTAAAAACAATTAATAATACATTTATATTTTACATTAAATTACTTTCTTATTTGTAATTGAAAAGCATTATAATAGAATTACTTTTTTACCCTAAAAAGAATAAAACTAAAAAAATATTTACTTTCTTATAATAGATATTTTGTTAAAAATTTATTTACTTGTAATAAAACAAATATTATAATGTAACTTACTTTTTTTCTCTCACGGTATTTATCTGCACCTCTATATTTATTCGCACTATTTGCACCTCTATATTTATTCGCAATATTTATTCCTGCACCTTTGTATTTATTCGCCCTATTCCCGATAATAATCTATTTTTTATTCCCACTATTTACTTCCTATTTATATGAGTTCCAAAAGCTATGACCGAAACGATATACTATTTCATATCTCTTTAGTTGTCGGCTTTTAATTAATTAGTTGGAAAATTTATGATGGAAAATATATAATATTATTTAATAAACACTTTGGTTGTCGGCTTTTACTTTTTATAAGTTAACATTTATTTTTTACACGGTCACGCTCCACCCGTGCTGTCACTGTAGGTTACGCCTCTCATAAAATAGGGTTGCCTTCTATATGGAATACAACACCCTCATTTTCGAAGCGTATTTTTTTCACTTTTTTGCTTTATCCTCATAGAAATCAGCATTAAGTCTGCTCAAGATATATGTCTGATTTCTGCTTATGACTCTACTCTTTTTTGCTGTAGATTTGCTCCTCCAAATGTCTGATTTTTACTCATAAGTCTGCTATGTTTTCTGCTCTTGAAATGGGAAAGATATGCAATGAATGGTTGATTAAATGACCTCAAAACCTCCTTCATTTATACCCATGAAGTGCCTCTTCAAATAAACGGTTACAACTCTTCAATGCTGGTCGGCTCAATCAGCATATAAATTTTATTTAATTTTTTTTTCCTTGCCCAAAGCTGGGCACACCATCGTAGGGGGGTTGACCCCTAAAAATAAATAAATTTAAATTTTTATTTCCAAAATAAAATCCCTAAATTGGGCGCCATTAAGAGCAGTTCGGCCTTATGTGAATTATTTGATTTTTCTCTTGGCAAAAGCAGGTCGGCTCGCAATAGGACATTATGGAAAAATTAATTCCTTTGACATCAATGACAACAATAATTCTAACAAGAGATTCATCCTATATCTTAGGAAACTTACTATTGTACCCTCTAATGAGTTGTACCAAGGTCTTGTTGATCACCTATGTTTGACCATCTGTTATACTCCATAATGTAGACCAAAACTTACCAATAAATTATGTATCACCACAATAATAGTGGACTTAGGTACCCCAAAACACAATAATAGTGGACTTAGGTAGCCCAAAATGTAACTATAAATTGTTAAAAGCAATTCAGTTGCTTCTTTTCCTATGATAGTCTTTATGCAAGCCATTAGAATACATTTTTTGCTAAACTTGTCAACTACCACAAATAAGTAATTGTCCATAGAAACACTTTCACGTGGTCTTGTGGAAATAGATAAAGGCATATACATTCCTTATTCTCTTGTTTAAGCTTTGCTAGTGCAACATAATCTACATCTTCTAACAAACCTTGCTACTTATTGGTGCATTTTAGGACAAAATACATACCTTTACAAATGAGCCATTATTTTTCCTACACGTACTGACCCGCCACTTTGGAGGCATATGCATAATCAGTAGAAACCTTTGTGCTCTTGGCACACACAATTTTCCTACCTTATACAGCAACCCATTTTAAGGATATAAGTTTTCTTCACTTTTTACAATTTCCTATGATAGAAGTTCTTTACATTTTTTACCAAAATCCGTATCATGTTCATATTCTTCAACATAAGCCTCCTTCCTAAAGGGATCTAAGGTAGTTACAATAAACATCATTGAAATAGGTGGTCTAAATAACATATCTACCACAACATTGTTAGTCCTTTGTTTATAATTAACTACCAAATCAAACTATTGAAGAAAACCCATCCATTTGTAGTGTCTTGCTTCTTCTAATTTATTTTTGTGCTTGCAAATATTGTACAAGTTAATGGTCACCATGCACGATAGTTTCCTTACCAAATAAATAATGTCTCCATTTCTTAATACCCTAAACTGGTACATATGGCTATCTATCATAAGTTGCATAACCCATAACTACCAAAATAAAAACCTCTGAATGACAACATATAGACTTATCAAATTGGATAAGATGACACTCATTGCATATTCACTAGCATCTATTTCTACCTCAAATGGTGATTTACTTTAGGAAGAGCTAAAATAGCAGAATGACATTTTTTATACTTCAACATTTCAAATGCTTCGTTTTATTCATTACCCCAATTGAAGTTCCTCCATTGTGATGTAATTTGATGTAAAGATGCAACTATGTAAGAAAAAGAAGGAACAAACTCTCATGAATTGAGCAGCCCCTACAAAACTCCTAGCTCTTGTTAGAATAGTATAGTTATATTATTAATGGTCAATTTTGATTTGATTGTTTAGCTGTTACTGTTTCTACAGTAACTAGTAGTAGGTAGATAGTTATTATCTACAGTTATATTAACTTTTATATATTGTAAGATCTTCTTTTGTTAATAAAAGAGAAAGCTTTTACCACTTTCATGGTATTAGAGCCATAAGGAAAAAACCCTAAAAATTTGTGGGCTTGATTGAAGCCGTAATTCGAACTTTTTGTCAGTAGGGTTTTCGTGGGCTACTCTCTCAGAAAATCGTGTCTTATTCTGAAAATTTGTGGGTTTCTTTTTCGTGTGATCTAAACCCTCGTTTTTTTCCTGTATTTGGCCGCGCGACTTTGTTCAAGCCGCGATTTTCTTCTGTTCTAAGAAGCGTTTTTTATTGCTGTTAAGCCACGATTTTCAGCTTCTGTAAAACGTGTTTCTATATGTGTTCTTTTGGCCACGATTTCTAGATCTTAAAGTCACGTTTTTTCTTGTCTCTAAAAGACGCGAATCTGTATTTTTCTTGGTCTCGTATCTACTACCAGTTCTGGTCGGGTCTTTCAGCTCCTACAACCCGCGTTTTTTCTGTCATTCTTAGGGCGTGTTTTTCAGCTCTTCAACCAGCATTTTCTGCCTGTTTAGGGACGGGATTTTGTCGCATTTTTTACAATCCTAGCGCCGTCGTGGATTTTCTTCCTACTGGATGTGATTTTCAGTGCATTTTTTGCCTGATTTTTAACCATTTCTTGAAAAACGTGGTTTCTTGAAGAGCCGACTAGGGTTTTGCCAATATCTCCATCTGAAGTCGAAAAATTATTTTGATTGCAGATTCCTTCTGAGTTTTCCGAGATCTCAACTGGGTTCATTTTTTTTGGGCACTTCGTTTTCCATGCCTCAAAATTTGTGCCCTTAAAATTTTCTAGGTATTCCTCAAATCTTCTGGGTTTCTATTTCTATTTTTTGGGTTCTCAGTAAAACCTCGAAATCCGTGCTAGGGTTTCAGTTTTTTGCCTTGGAATTTGTTTTTCAAAACCTGTTTTTGTTTTCTATGCATTATTTTGTCATCACCAATTTGACCCCGAGGTACGTGATGGCATCTCTGACGAACATAATGCTTGAAAGCAGCCAGAAGTTCAACGGGAAGAATTACAACCCCTGGAAGCAGCATATGTTGACGATCTTTGAATATTGTTGTCTCGATCAGGTCATCTTGGGGCACTCAACTCGACTCATTGTAGTCGGAAAGGATCAGGATAAATGGGATGAACGCAACCGGGAAGCCATCATGCTCATCAAGCTTTCAGTCACTGACGACCAGCTGCCACAAGTGCCATCAGGCAAAACCGCTGCTGAGGTCTGGACGAACCTGAAGGATCTCCATGAAACGTCAAATAAGAGTCGTGCGTTCTTTCTTAAGAACATGCTTTTTTCAATAATGATGGACGAGAAGAACACCACTCTCCAAGAGTATCTAACAAAGATCAAGGATATTCGCGACCAGTTGGAAGCTATTGGTCGAAAGATGGAGGAAGAGGACATGGTCGTCATTACTTTGAAAAGTTTGCCCAATTCTTACAAGCATTTCATTGAGACGCTCAATATTACTTCAACAAACGTTGACTTGAAGTTTCCAAACTTGTGTAACAAGCTTCTACAACAGGATTGTTGGAGACAGCAGTTTGGAAGCAATACCAATTCGTCCTCCACAAAACAAGCGTTCTCTGCCAAATCTTCTGCTAAGAACAAAGGGAATGCTCAATCTTCTCAGCCGAAAGGCTCTGGTTCTTCTCAGGACAGCAAGAAGAAGAAGAATGTTCAATGCAATTATTGCCATAAATACGGTCACATTAAGGCTGATTGTCGCACTCGGTTGGCTTTTGAACAAAAGAAGCAGGGAGGGTCTCAACAAAAGGCACATGTCGCCGAGCACACTGAGCAGAAAAAGTCTGCATTCTATGCTTTTATGGCCAAGAGAACTACAGATCCAGTACATTCTTCTGCCTGGTATATCGATTCAGGGGCATCGCAACATTTTACTCATCGTCGAGATTGGTTCACCAAATTCGAACCATTCTCTGATTCAGTCATTTTTGGAGGCCAAGAGTACACAGTTGTTGGTAAGGGCACTGTCCAGATTCACTCAGGAGGAAGAAATTTACTCTTTCTCGATGTTTACTATGTTCCTGGCATGGAACATAACCTTCTCTCAGTCAGTCAGATCATGAGGCATTCTCCCCAGTTGGATGTTGTTTTCAGTTCCTCCACTTGCAGCATCATTGATCAAGAGACTCGTACTACAATCGCTATGGGACTTGAGGATCATAGTTTGTATAGACTTGTTGATTCTGGTGATTCTTAGGAGCACGCTTTGGCAGCCAAGAGCACTTCCATCAACAAACTTTGGCACTAGCGTTATAGGCACTTGAATGTGCACTAGCTCTCTCAACTGTCTTGGGAGGGTTTGGTTGCTGGTCTACCTGAGATTCAAACTCAAAATCATGGAGTTTGTGGAGCCTGTCAAGCTGGAAAACAGCATCGAACACCATTCTCGGATGGTGATTCTTCGCGAGCCTCCAAGGTACTTCAATTGGTTCACGCTGATGTATGTGGACCGATGAACACTCCTGTTACTGGGTCCAGGTACTTTTTATTGTTTGTTGATGATTTCAGTCAAAAAATGTTGGTGTATTTTTTAAAACATAAATCAAACGTGTTCCGCACATTTCAGCAGTTTAAAGCCTTAGTTGAGAAAGAATCAGGTTCTCACATTGTTACTCTAAGGTCAGATAATGGGGGGGAGTTTTGTTCAGCTGACTTCTCTTCTTTTTGTGCTACACACGGCATTAAGTGCCAACTTACCACACCATACACCCCTCAGTAGAATGGTGTTGTTGAACGTAGGAATCGCACCATTACTGAAATGGCTCGTTCTATGCTGGAGTACAGAAATGTACCTAAGAAATACTGGGCTGAAGCAGTCTACCTCCTGAATCGGTCACCTACACAGGTCGTTAAGAAGATGACTCCTGAAGAAGCCTGGTCAAGACGTAAGCCTAAGGTGGGCCATCTGAAAGTCTTCGGTTCTACAGCTCATGTATGGATTCCAGACGCCAAACATGCCAAGTTGGACTCCGAGAGCCACACTTATGTTTACTGGTTACAGCGACAATCACAAAGCCTACAAGTTGATTGATGTGGAGACGGATCGTCTCATATTCAGTCGTGATGTTGTGATTGATGAGACTACTGGTCCATTTGTTCCTACCACCAGTCCTGCGGATCAGCCTATGAAGGTTCCTGATTTGCGTGTTCGTCTTCCTCTTGGTTCCCCTGATGGGAGGTCTTCAAAGCATTCTACCTCTGAAGATGAGGGGTCTACTGATCATGATATAGCACCACCCGATTTTCCTCAGGACTCACATCCAAATGACTTTGTTCCAAACATCCCAGGTGATGTTGTTTCTCCTATTCCAAATGTTGGTACTTCTACTCGTCGGCCTAAGTGGTGGGCCAAGACAATTGGCGATCTTCATGATGATGAACTCATTGAGGGCAGATCAACTCGTAGCAAGAGCAAGCAGCTACACATAGTCAACTTCACTCTTATGGCCAACATCCACAGCATCTACGAGCCTCATACATATTCAGAGGCTAAAGGAATTCCAAAGTGGGAAAAGGCTATGCACACAGAATATCATAGTCTTCTAAAGAATCACACCTGGGTTCTTTCTGATCTTCCTCCTGGGAAGAAACCTATCAGTTGCAAATGGGTTTATAAGGACAAGTATCATGCAGATGGTACTCTGGATAAATACAAGGCTAGATTAGTTGCTCGAGGATTCACACAGCGGGAGGGCATTGACTACGAGGAGACTTTTGCTCCTACTGCCAAGATGAGTACAATTCGTCTTCTTCTCACTCTTGCAACCCAATTTGGATGGACAGTTCATCAGATGGACGTCAAGAGTGCCTTCCTCAGCGATGATTTGCAGGAAGAAGTCTACATGACACAGCCTCCTGGTTTCAAGGTTGCCGGCAAAGAACATCAGGTGTGTCGATTCGTGAAAGCGCTCTATGGATTGAAACAGGCTCCCCGTGCATGGTACTTCAAGATTGATCAGTACTTGGTTCATCAAGGCTTTCAACGCAACCCTTCTGACACTAATTTGTATGTCAAACACTCTGCTAAAGATATTCTCTTTCTTGTTGTCTATGTTGACGATTTGATCATTACTGGCAATTCAGCACATTTGATTGCATCAATCAAACAGGATTTGTGTCAAACTTTTGACATGACAAATTTGGGGCTTCTCCATTACTATTTGGGTATTGAGGTTTGGCAGACAACTGATAGTATTTTTATCTCTCAGTCTAAGTATGCTCGCAGTCTGCTTGACAAATTCCGGATGCAGGATTGCAAACCTGCCTCCACCCCTATGGAGAAGGGGCTGAATTTGTCAACCAACTTTGATTCACCTCCAGTCAATGAAACGACCTTCCGGCAACTAGTGGGCAATCTCATCTATCTCACTGCCACTCGACCTGACATCAGTTTTGCAGTGAGCTACATTTCTCGCTTTATGACAGCTCGAAAAGTTGATCATTGGATTGCAACGAAGCGAGTGCTGAGATATATTAAGGGCACTTCAGACTATGGCATTCTGTATGGCAGATGCAAGGATCCAAAGTTGATTGGTTACACAGACTCAGATTGGGCAGGTTCAGTGGATGACAAAAAATCTACTTCTGGGTATGTATTCAATTTGGGTACCGGTGCTGTAACATGGACCAGCAAGAAGCAACAGGCAGTGGCTCTTTCCTCGACTAAAGTAGAGTATCGAGGAACCGTTAAAGCAACATGTGAGGCAGTTTGACTTCGTAGGATGCTTTCTAACATGCACATGTCACAAGCAGGACCTTCTCCCTTGCACACTGATAATCAAGGGGTGCTCAAACTGGCCAAAAATCCAATCTTCCATGAACGTACCAAGCATGTCGAGCTTCATTGTCATTACATCCGCAAGCTAGTAGAAGACGGATCAATTCAGCTGCAGTATGTTCCAACAGCGGATCAAACTGCAGATATTCTCACCAAGTCTTTGAGCCCGGATAAGTTTGTAAAATTCAGGGGGCAACTTGGTGTTGTTGACGGATTGACCATTAAGTGAGGGTGTTAGAATATTATAGTTATATTATTAATGGTCAATTTTGTTTTGATTGTTTAGCTTATTGTTTCTACAGCAACTAGTAGTAGGTAGATAGTTATTATCTATAGTTATATGTAACTTTTATATATTGTAAGATCTTCTTTTGTTAATAAAAGAGAAAGCTTTTACCACTTTCAGCTCTGAGTTTTTGTAATACTCTTTGGTGTAGGGCAATTTACAGTTGCTTCAACTTTAGATTGGCCTATTCTTAATTCTCCTCCTCCTACAACATAGCCTATATATATCAACAGTTCTTTGCCGAATTCGCATTTCTTTAGATTGCATAATAGTTGTGGTTCTTTTAGCCCTTGCAAGACTTAATGTAGATTAAATGTTCTTCCCATGTAGCACTAAATATTAAAATATCATCTAGATAGACCATAAAAAAACTATTGGTGAATCCCTTATATCATTCACCAATCTCATTAAGGTAGCAAGTGCATTACTCAAGACAAAAGGTAATACTAATAATTCATAAAACCTTTGCTTTGTTTTGAAAGCATTTTTCCACGTGTCCTCTTCTATCCTTCACACTTGAGGGTAACCAGATTTAAGATCTTAGTTAAACACTTAACATGCCTAAGTTGATCTAACAAATCATCTATCCTCAAGAGAGGATATCTATTCTTAATAATAATTGTATCAAGAGCCCAATAATCTATGCACACTCTCTAAGAACCATCTTTCTTTCACACCATCATATAGATGACCCACAAGGTGAAGTGCTAGGGAAAAATGCCATGTCCCCTTTTTTGAAATTGCATAATGAGAAGACCTCTAACCTAGTTTTCATTTCCCATAAACTAAAGGATTATGCAAGGAAAATGAATACTAATGTTATTTGAAGTTGGACTAAATCACTTTTACCTTTGGGAAACTTAAATAATACTATTTTAATAAATTAAAAAGAGAAGTGTTTTTAAACACTTTGATATAAAAAATGTATTTCTAAATACTTGGAGGGAAATTTAAATTCATGGGCCTGATTTGGAAAGTTATATCAAGGAGTTGCCTAGCTTCATTTCATCATCAAGATTTCTTTTGGCATTTTCATTGTGAGCTATGTGTTTGAATTTATGTCCAACGGCGAAAACCCTTGGTTGTTTTCTAAGGAATAGGAGGATGAAAATCTTTACCTCTAGTATTGGCAAATGTGAAATGCATGGTGGACTGAACTAGAGATTTGAATGTTATTTTCAGGTTAAGGCAATCAAAATTTGCAACCAAACATCAAAGTAGCACAATTTCCCAAAATTACATTGTTGAGGTAGTTGTAATTGTTGTGGAGGTTTAATTGAGCATTGCACTACATCATCTAATCACCTACCCTTGATCACTGGATTGTTCATCGTTGTTGTTATTCTAATCGTCACCTTTGTGAGTTGCATACACATCACTAAGGAATGGCACCTAATCACACTTAAGCAATTACAACTAGGGGAAGAAATCTACATCTACCTTGAGCTTCACACGTTATGCATAGAACTGTACAGCAAGGACTACATGTTATTAGCTATTTGCCACTGCCAGACAACACAATTGCAATCGTACAATAGGGATTCTATAAATATTGCAACATCATTTGAAGATAGATTTCAATAGAAGGTAGCCACATTTTTACTATGGCTAGTTCCATTTGCTTCAAACCCGTCATCATCATGAGGATCCGATCCACTTAACAAAACACTCCTTAGCCAACATATACCCTAAATTTGTTGTATGTGAAGTTTGGTATGACGATGAAACCAAATGTGACTCCAAAAATTATATTTTCAGCACTCTATATCATAAAATGTACTCTCTCAACTACTATGGATAAATGAAATAGAATTGGGGTTTCTATAATGTGTTTCCAATTAGGTTATTCCTGTTCCAATTATTATAGTTTGTTGCAATTAGTTGCACAACATATTGTTTCAATTTGTAAGCATTCAAAAAACACCAAAGAAAATAAGGAAATTACCAGTGTTACACCGAGTTTCTAAGACAGGGACGGCAAGATGAGTCCCCAAGTCCTCAATTTTTCAAGCCAATTTTGGGGACGGCAAGGGGACACCTATATAAAATATAGGAAAATTTTAAATATATAGGGAAATTTTAAATATTTATATGAAAAAATGGATAAAGCATGCATATATAGATTATAGAAACTTAGCATACAACATTTGTGTTAAGAATTCATTGTCAATACTCAATATGCATTCAGAATTCAGAATTCATTGTCAATATGCATGTGATATTAAACAATAACATACAAGTTATAAACGTATAACAAAATGCCCAAAGGCTACATTGCAGCCATATAGTTTTTTTTTCAATTATGATATGAAAATCAAAATAGAAAACACATGGTACACTGCTGCCGTCCCTTGGCTGTCCCCTGTCCCTAGGTTGGCTGTCCCCTGTCCCCAGTTCAGTCGTCCCCTATCCCCAAGACTTCCCCAGGACGGGGACGAGGGGATTTAGACCCGGGGACGCATCCCCGGGTAACATTGGAAATTACATTAAAAAAGAATTGGGGCGATTTTATGGTAGTTGCCTCTTGACCTCATTACTCTCAAGTAAGGGTTAATATTACAAGTTGATGTTTCATAGAGGGGATTTCTTAGGAGTTGAATCCCATACTCCACCTCCATCTTTAGTGGCAACCCTTTCTAGTGCAATCAAGATCGGGGTTCCTTACCAAGCAGCCCAATCACGCAACCACAACCAGTATCAATTACAAACAATGTTCAGATAACAGAAACAATTTCAAATTATTTTATTATTGGCAGGATTCAAGAGTACAAAACAACAATATTCAATTACAAGCCTTTGACCTCCTTTCTATGACAATCTTCTTCGCACAAATCTCTAACCACCCAAAATTGTTACATCCCCTCTATCTTGAACTTGAATATGGCAATGAAATTATAATCGTTATGTTAGTTGTGATTAACCATTTTTCATGAGAATGTGAAATTGGGAAAAGAATATTTAATTATATGTTGTAACGACAATGTGAATGATTTTTTTATATTTGCGAATGATTTTCTTGTACATGTGAAAATGAATGTGTTCATGAGTTTATATTCAAACATATATAAGACGAGAACGGTCTAACCCTAATTCTTTTGTCAAGTGGTTGCAGGATAGCCAAAGCTTCAAGGGAAAGGGAAATATCATCAAGGAGAGGTCGTAGTTAACAAAGGATCAATTTTATCATCAAACCTTGAGTCGGTCTAAGACAATTATATCGAAGACATGACCTTGGCAATAAATCTTTTAATCTAATTATAAGAAAAATAAGTCAATTAAGAAATGCATATCATCAATCTTCTCCTAATGCATATTTTATTATAAAATGAAATTGAATAATTATTTAAAAGCTAAGTAATATCTTTCTTTTAGTCGAAAATTTGTGGGGAGGCAAGATTGATTACGCTAATAAGGTAACCTCCGCCACCTTGGTATCTCTCTCTTGATCGAAACGTTCTTGGGAAGGCATGCAGACTCCTTTGAGATGGATTGTTTATGGTCTTGCCTTTATTTATTGAACATCCTCCTCTTTCGCAGTTTACTTCCCCATCCTTTCGGCATTCGCATATTGCATTCTTCTTGTTCATCATTCATTGTCAGCTCGGGCATTTTTGGTTTGTCTTCTTTCATTTTCAAATTCTCCTCGATCACAACTCAAACATCCTCTCAATCTTCTAGCTTGGAATCAGCATCCTGAACCACATTCATTGGATTATTTTTCTTTTCCATACTCTTTCTCTCCTTTCCGTCAACATCCATATTAGGGACTATCTAGGATATCATACTGTCGAGCTTACATGGGAGGGCCTG
Organism: Sequoia sempervirens; assembly: GCA_007258455.2. Taxonomy (NCBI): domain Eukaryota; kingdom Viridiplantae; phylum Streptophyta; class Pinopsida; order Cupressales; family Cupressaceae; genus Sequoia; species Sequoia sempervirens. The sequence goes on from VDFB02152802.1 coordinate 19,760, forward strand.
GACGTTTAATTCGAGGTTTCCATTTCCGGTGGTGATTTCTTGAATTTGAGTAAGTTGTCTCAAGATTTTCTATATTCCAAAAGACACCCGTGGCATCATAGTTTTGCCAAATCATTGAAGAGAAGATTTGGGGGCCTCCTTCGAGTTATAGAACACCATATCAAGCATGTAAAAGAGTCTTTATGTTGTTAAGTTCTTTGCATCGATGAATCCATATTCATTTTGAAAATCTTATGTATAGAAAAGAAATTACATTGTTCTTCCTCGTCTTTCTGAAAGTATAATAGAATCGGGTCTAATACTATCTTTCTGGGGTTGGACTGGTAGAAGACTCTTCGTATTGAGAACCTGAACAGTTTTATTTTAAAATCTTGCAATCACAGTTTCTCTGTTATTATTAATATATCTGATTCAAAACATAGACTGAATTATCAGCAAACCTCTCTGTGAATTATCCTACCTAATCATGTTGAATCCTCTTTTCTTTCTTCTTCTCTCTAATTTCTGAGTTGGTCTAGTGCTTATTCTTAGCTCACCCCGAGTCCATTATGTGGTGTATAAGAGTTAAAGGTTTGAAAGACCCTCAATGTCAATTAAGTCTCCTTATGTATATATATATTTTTATGGTTAAGATTTAACCTTGAAATAAAAGAAATGATAATCAACCCAGTTATTGTAATTTAGACCTTGAGTTAAGTATTATCATGTCGAGCAAGGTTGAGAGTGCTGACGGCATAGGAGTGCCAGTAATATTAAAATCCTTGGCCAAGGCATGATGCTAGATTAAGCATTTGTCAGCTATCAAGAACCAGATATACTCCTAGTCAGAGTGATCTTTCTAGTTAGGAGTTACCTATAGTGAAGGATCGACCAAGTGGTATAGGTCCTTGACACCAAGCTCAGAGGCATGATGATATTATGTGATCCTTTGATGATTACCCTCGTGAAGGGTCGAGTTCTTCAGTTGAAGAAACTCGAGAGACCAGTAGGTCTTGGTTGGGCGGAAAAGCCCTTGATGATATTTCTTTTTCCCTTGGAAACAGAAGAGTTTTGAGCAATGCATTCCAACAAGAAGACTCCAAACTGTATTTTCTTGTAATCCCTTCTCTCTCTCTTACTTTCAGTTATAAATGCTTTGGCATGTTTATTTCATAGCTGTAATAATTGCTCGTTACTTTCTGAAAGCAAAGAAAAGTAGTTATTTTCCTTCTATAATTTTTAGTTATATGTTTACAGTTAATTGTTTCCTTTTCAGCTGAAAATGAAAACTAAAAGTTAGTTGATGAATTGTTTATGATGTAACTACTTCAAATTGTTTATCTTTCTGTTCAAAAATTTGCAAGGAAACCCTAGCATGAAAACTAGTTAGTTACATTTCAGTTGAAACTGGTAGTTAGTTTCCATTTTAAACTGTAGATCAGTTAGAGTGTTACAAAAATGCATCAATTTTTCATCTTTTATACTTCCATCTATGAGAGTTCAACCATTTGAAGAGGCAGATCAACTATTCTCACAAACGTTATAAGAGTTCAATCACATTATGCCGCATGTCCACCTATAACCGGCTTTTCCAAGTGCCTATGTGTTCTACTTTGCTTTTCTTCCTATTGAGGGTTCTAGCTTCATGAGGAACTAAGCATTGTTGAAGGCTCCTACCTCCTTAGGAATTCTTTAAGGTTTGTTCATTGTAGCTTTTGTCGAGGGTTCCAACCTCATCAGGAACCAAACCCTTATCAGAAGTTCCTACCTCCTTAGAAACTCTCAAACTTATGATCACTCTCGTGGAACACACAGACTTGAGACTTGTCGGTGATTCCACCAAGAATTGGAATTGTTGATAATTTTGATGGTCCTTGGAAAGTAAGTATTAGAGACTTGTCGAGCCTCTGAGTGGGAATTAGAACTTGTCAACGGTTTCGATAGTTCCCAAAACTATTAGAAGTTCCAACTTCACAAGAAAAACTAAGTCTTAAAGACTTGTTGAGCTTTTCAATGAGAACTAGAACTTGTTAGCAATTCTAGTGGTTTCTGAAACACCTCATAGCTTCGATTTGTTTTTAGCCAAGGTCAAGGCTCCAACTACCTATAACTTTGCCAATTCTTGTCCAATTTCCACCAAATTTGATCCAAAAATATCCTTTTGGCTCCTCTACAAGGGGAAATCTTTACCTGACCAAAATTCAACTTGAAAATGTCTCTCAAAACAAATCATCAAAATCAACTACTACAAAACAAAAATAAGACAAAGACTACAAACAAAGCAAGAAATATTTTTGGGTGATACAGAATTGCTTGTGAACCCGGATGCTCCTACATCACTTTCAGTTCTACAAACACTTCCTAAAAAGATAAGTAAACTTCATCCATGCCTTTCAATTTTGAGCTAGTCATGGTAGAACTACCAATCCCATCTTCATTCTTAATCTTATCTTTAAAGAGAAGTAAGCAAAATGGTTTAGTTTCTTTAATTAATTTGATTGCTTGACTAACACTTACCATAGCTACTTTGGCCTTGCTCTTATGTCCTTTAATTATACATTTGACTCCAACGTTGACCCACCTATACTTATTATCCCGTCTTATGAATATAGACATGGACTATCAAGAAAAATATCAAAAGCATCAAGGGAAATGACATCAGCCTCTATCTCATCTATGTATAGTGCATTTATCCCGAATTTTAATTTGCACCTTTTATCCACTTGTATCTCTACATTTCTTTTAACCCATCCCAATGGATACGGATGTTTCTCTATTTATGCCCAAGCCTTTTAGCAAAATTTTCTAAAATAAGATTGCATTGTGACCTTGTATCTACCAAAGCATTAATTTTGTTCTTTTTAACTTTAAAACAAAAAATTTATTCATCTCTTCAAGTTCATTTTCCTTAGCGGCCATGCACACAAGTTTATCATCTATATCTAAATTGTCCTCTATTTCCATTTCACCTTCATGAAAAATTGGCATAATTTTCTTTGTATCATTTCCTTTATCATTATTCTCATACTTGGGAAGAAAATTAAGATGATGAATCCAACATTTTGAATTTACATGCCCATCTAAATTGCAATAACTCCAATGATTGTTTGTGTCACTTTTATCATCTTTATTATCCTCCTTTTGCACTACTATATTAGCTTTATTTATTTTCTAATCCTTCTTATATTTACATTTGAATTTGGAAGGCTTGCCTTCATTCTTCTTCTTTTCCTCATTTACATAGCATGCTTGAGCACATGCCTCATCCAAGTCCTTTGGATTAGTGGTTACCAATGTTTAAGATTAGGTCTTCAGCAACTAACCATTACACGCAAAATAGAAAATGAAACAAGAATTGAGCACAGAAATAACACATTACCCAGTATGTATGCGGGGAAAACACTTTTAAGTAAAAAAATCACCATCATTCATTATTCAAGAAACTTACAATAATGTTTGTATAAAGCAAACATATCACAAACCTAGATTTCGTAGTATCTTCTCCCTCCCCTTCTTTCCATAATGCCTCAAAAATGCATATACAATGCATTAATAAACCTCTCATGAGAACTCATCCCTAGCACATACTAGTGTATATACTACATATTCACAATGTAAGATATGCTTTATGATTGCCTATATTTAATGGAATTTAAAGGATTAGTGAATAGATCACAACCTTTTGGTTGTACATTTGATAATAAATTAATCGTTTATTTATAAAGATAAACTTTATAAATTACCCCTTATTTTATATTATAAAGATAAACCTTATAAGTTTGTCTTTTAAATGTTATTTAGGAATACTTACATTAAATGCAATTCCCAAATAAACATTATGCTCCAACACTTCCCTTCTAAGTGCGCCCCTCTAAGGTCCCAATCTTGTACCAAACAAGTGTGTGTACAAGTGAAATATTCCGAGCCAAATTTTTTCAATTTCCAATTACAATGAGCAATGCAACACACATCCGTTAGGGTTAGCACTTAAACCAAAATGATGAGGAATTCAACTCTAACCAAGAATGCGCCGGATGACGACGAGCATATGGTCAGAGGATCCCTATCTTCTATTATGCTGAAAGTAAACTCAACACCCAGAATGTGCTTTCAAACCCGGAGTGGGAATGGAGCTACTATAGGGCGGAGATGTAAGATATTACAATGCAAATCAAAGTAAATAGGCGGCAAGCCAGCCTCTTCCACTTATCCAGCAGATATTACAATGAAATAACAGAGAAGAAGTAAGATTGCTGACAGTACTACTGTTCAGCTTACAATAATTAGAGATTTGCCTGCCAAATACATAGAATAAGAAAGTCTAACCATGCTGCAATATAGTATAATGTCTCCTCAATGATCACAAAGACTTTCAACCCAAACCCAACTCAAAAGATAGACTTTACGCAAGCTGATATGACAGAACAGCAACTTAATATGCATAACCAGCAACCCTAGAATCCACTAAAATGCTCACAACTCACTCAATACTTGCCAGAATGACATGAGACTTGATGCAAACGAAAGCTAGGATGATGACAATGAAGACTAGACAAAGAAACAACTGACAAATTGAAGTATTTTTTTTTCTAAACACTTGCCAGGCAAAACAGAATGGTACAGCCTCAAGAAATGTTCTACCAACAAGATAAAATCCAAGACACCTCTAAAAAATCTGCAACTTGGCATAGAGGGGCGCCCAAGGCTAGCAAATGCATGGGTAAACTACCCAGAACCAAAATAAATTCGCCCAAAGACTTATGAGTATAAACTTCAATCTGCAATACAAAATCAGCAACTCCAGATTTTGATTAAAATGCAAGAAACTGAACTACAAATGCAAAACAACTTCTACAATGCAAAATCTCACTACAAATCTCACTCAACTACAATCTAACTCTCCACTAGTTGCTATCTTTCAAGGAAGAAGTCGAGCCAAGGCTAGGAGGCATTCATTCCTCAAAGCAATCCAGCACCATTTCGGTAGCATAACAATATTCCAGACATAAGATGATGAAATGAAGACCCAAGGCTCCGTTTTATAATTTTGAGAAGACCCTCTAGAAGCTTCTAGAAAAGAAACCCTAATTTTCAATTTTGTAACTGCCTTCTTTTCCCTCCAGTTTGGGCGCCCCCTTTCATGAAGTTAATATTTCTTTATTTTAAAATCTTTTCCTTCATAAAAAGGCGTCCTTTTCTCCAAGTAATATTTTGAACTTTAAAATATAATAATTCACCTCAATGAGGCGTCCACCCATAAAGCCCACCTTTTAAAACAACTTAAAGTTCAATCACTAGGCTAAGGGGGGGTCAACAGTAAAATATAACATTAAAATATGACTTTATTTAAATAATCTGAACTTATCTCTCCAAATGTGCCCCAAAGCCAAAAATGAACAAGCCAACTGAACGGACTGAAGAAGAAAGCCAACTACACTGAAAACTGCATGATCACTGCCAAAAATAGAATTTACTAAAAATAGTAAATTCCAGAAGATACCCGGAATGCAACACATGTCACACCGTTGTGAAGCTCTCTGAAAATCCAGAAAGAATCCGCAAACCAAAATCCCAAACTCCAAGATGTAGCCGTCATAACTTACTAAAAATAGTAAGTCCAGAGAGGTTGCTTGACGTGGTTGCAAGTCATACCTCTACGAAGCTCTCTGAAAACCTAGAAGGAATCCAGAATCCAAACACCCAAACTCCAACAAGCAGAACCCTGAATCTTCAAGAGAACCCACCAAACAATCGGAAACCCTAATTCTGCCTCTGACTAGCCGACAACACCCCAAGGATAGGCCATCAATCACTAAGAAGTGCAGTGCTAAAAATGGGGACATTACAACAAGTCTTACGACAGGAGTGGCCTAGGTTTGCCCAAGTTGCCTAGGCGAGACCTTGTACAAACCCAAGCTGCTCCTAGGCAAACCCAAGGGCCGCCCTAAAGAAAAAAGAAAAACAAATTTTTAAAACATTTTTGTTAGTGCCTAATTTTTCCATTAAGTGGTAGAATTATGAAAATGTTGTGCACCATGAAGGTTTATGTGGTTTCAAAGGCCTTAATTTGTGCTTGGTGGCAAGGATGTTGCCCCCAGACCCCCATAAGGGGTGCTACCCCTCAACCCCATTGGGGTCTCCACTCCTAGCCCCCACTAGTTATTGGGATCTCTTTTCACATAAGAAACTTGATTACAATGAGGTGGTTTGGGAGTGGAGACCAAAATTACCAACTTAGACAATTATATTTATGACTATCATAATATCATTGATCAATGATAATAGTTGTCAGGAAACTCCATTTTGGGAACATAGACAACGTACCAGTTCTCGTACCCAAAATTTTCGATGAAGCATTTACATATAAAATAGTCGTCTCCTTAATAAGGTTTTTTTTAACATTTGAAGTTCAATTTTAAGGTGAGGATGGAGGGCAACGGTTGAGTGCAGCATGTCGTCGCAATGAATAGGGGTTTGCCTAGTCTAGGCTCATCTGAGAAGGCTTTGCAGGGATTTTCCAGTGAATTGCAGCGCAGTGAAGGTAGCATTGGGGGAACGATTGGTTGCGACGCTCAAGTAGAGCACGTAGAAAAGATAAGAGGGAAAAATGGTGGTGATTTGGGTTTGAATGGGGGTGACCTGCATTCACAGCTAGGCAAGAAAAATTGACAACCTAAAGCTCGCAGCCCAGGGGGATATGGGTGAACAAAGGGGGCAAAGATGTCTGAGAATGGGAGGCAAGCAGGACCCTCTCAAACTTCGAAGCAAGTAGGTAAAATCTCGACAAGGAGGAGAGGAGGAGATCCCGTTTCAATTTCAGCAGCTAGAACAGTCACAATGGAGCTAGATAGTGAGCTGGAGCAAGAAGTGAGCTACAATGAAAAAGTATTTTCTGGGCTAGGCTTGATTGGGAGGTTCAGGGGTTTTTGGCCAAGCCTGACTGACCTTCACCACTGGATTTCTAATTGTTGGGAACCCATTTTGGAAGGGTATGTGCAAATATATCCCATGGCTAAAGGTTTTTTCATTATGGTTTTTGAAAAAGAGCAAGATAGAAATAAGATTTTGTGTGAATACCTCTGGGACTGGGAAGAAAAGTATACTCTGTTGTTAAAGCCATGGCATCTGGCTTTTAACCCAGCCACGGAAATCTTTGAGAGAGTTCCTCTCTAGGTGAGACTTCCTAACCTTCCATTGCAATTTTGGTTTGATTCCTGCTTGGAGGCTATAGGGAACTCTTTAGGAAGCTTCCTAATGGTAGACGAGGGTTCTTCAAATCTGTTGCACTCTACCCTTGCTAGGATTTTTGGTGGAAATGGACATGTCCAAGGAGCTGTCGGAAGAGATACAAATTAAAACTTCGAAAAGGTTGTTGGATGCAGCCTCTGGATTTTGAAGGGGTACCCTTTAGGTGCAAAGTTTGTTTTCAACCAGGGCACTTGGCTGCCCACTGTGCCAAACGTAGAGTAAAGAAATCTACTTCTTGGTGGAAGGATGCTGCTCCTCAACATTACACAGTGGAAAAAAAGGTGGAAAGGCAAGAGAACCCTCGTGTGGAAGGCAGGGAAGTGGAGGGTCAGGTTTCTGGGGCGCAAGTGTTGGAGGGGAAATCATTGATTCCTGATGTTAGCAGGGTGGATCTACAACCGACAGGAGAGGCCCTGATACAGGAGGGGAGTTTGGCTGGGAACAGAGATAATGTTGTTCCCAATGGAAGTGAAAAGGAGAACTTTAAAATTGGATTAGCAACACCAGATTGTTGGGAGAAAAGAGGGGTGATGAGGCTGCAAGAAAAAGAGGTTGGGAACAGGAAAGCTGAAGATCAAAATCCACAAACAATTAGTAGTCTGAATGAAGATCTGAGGAGCCCTCTTGGCAAAGAATTGGAATGGCAGAAGGAGGCCGCAAGGGTGAGGACGGCTAGCAAACAGCCAAGGGGAAGAAAGCAAAGAAAGTAACGAAGAAAACGTTTGCAATGGTCCTCCGGTCTCAGACCAAGGGAAGACCAGTTTGAGTCCCTTTTCTATGACCTGTTAATAGGTCCTTGTTTAGGGATATTATGGTTGTAGGTTAGTTTATAAGGTTTGTTTATGGATTCTCTTTGTAGGATGTAGTGATTTTGTATGTAACTCTTGTTAAGATTTGTTTGATGGATAGATGGTAGGGCTAAGGGTTCTTGAAGTATAGCTATATGGTATTGTAAGGGGTTTTCAAGATGAAGCTAAAACGAGAAATGCTCTGTAATTTTTATTTTCATTAATAAAATTCAACTCTATTACCGACCAAAAAAAAAAAAATAGTCATCTCCTTATTCATTTAACTCATGTATCCTAATTTGATTGGCGTCCCTAACCCCTTACTAGTACCCTGCGTCTCCCGACAACTATGTCAATGATGAAGTATCATACTATCAAAGATTCAAAAGTCATTATTATTATAAAATATAATATTATATGATATATCAAATGATTTGCAATTCTGTATATTTTTTAATTTTTTTGCACATACATGCATACATACGTACATAATATATATATATGATATATCAAATAATTTGCAATTCTATATATTTTTTAATTTTTTTGCACATACATGCATACATACGTACATAATATATATATATCAACCATACTTAACTGTATAGTACCCAAGAAAAAAATTGTCATATTGACATACCAAAACCCTATACCCGTACCTGCCCCCATACCAAAACCAGCAACTTAGCTTCCCTTTAATGTTTATAAGGGGTTCAAGCTATCAATTTTTTTTAGAAATAAATGATGAAGCTCCTCAATAACGCAAAACTTCTTTGACAAGCATGTCATAGGAATAAAATATATGCCAAGATGAAGATCGTGCATTCCCAGCTACATGATAAACCTTTTGTCATAATTTAGATGTTAGTTTGCTCAAAATGATGTATAAAAGGGTCTTATAAAAAATTTATTGGAGCTTGAGCCTCGTCAAAAATAGCCTACCAAGTTCTTGTTATAGTAATGCTTGTAGGTCTTACATACAATACAATACCCATAGTGATGAAACACACTTATATTGAAGGCAGGCAGGGAGGAAGGGGGGGAGGGTGGGGGGAGCGAGGGTGAATCAATATAGATCAAAACTTTACTTCTTTTCAACTTAAGCAAACATAGCAATATTACGTGAAACCTTGATTATCCATAGCAATATCAGATATGCAAGATCTAGCAATTAAGAACACACATAAGTGACACAAGATTTTACGTGGAAACCCTTAAAAGAGAAAACCACAGCAAAATAAAAATTTGTAGGCATCAACCCACTGGAAACTCCAATACCCACCAATGAGGACCAACTCAGCAAGAGACACCAATCCCTTCTAATGAGAAGCACCAACCTCTCCAAATCTGCTCCAAAACTTCACTTATTTCTGCTCCAATTCTGCCTTAGCCTTCGCTCCAGATCTGCCTTATATCTCTACTCAAGTTCACCTTATATCTCTGCTCCAAAATGATGCAATTTCTGATCCAAATTCTACTCCAAATCAGGCACAATACTATAAATCTGCCTTAAAGGTCTGCTCCAAATCAGGCACAATGTCTTCTATAAATCTGCCTTAATGGTTTGCTCCACTTTTCCTAGTTTCTGCTCTTAAACATTGAAGAACTTACTTTCTAACCTCCTAAATTACTTGCATTTATATCCAAATCATGCACTTTATCAAAAATACGTCAGCCAAGATTCGACATAAAAATTATTTTAAATATTTAAATTTGCCTTTCAAAGTAGGTCAGCCACCTTTGATAAAAATCAATTTTCATTTCTACCTTTTGAATCTAGCGCTGCCATAAGTAGATGGAGTTCAGCCATAAATAAATTAAATCAAACTCTTATTATTCCTTGTCTTTAATCAACGAATTTTTCATCACGGAAGTCTTTCTTTGACATCAATGATAATAATTCTAACAATCTTGTCCATATGCCTTTGACATCAATGACAATATTCCTAACACATAGGTCTTACAAGTGCCAAGTTAGGTCTCACATTTAATACAATGCTTTTACAGATGAAAGAAGGAATACAAAGGAAGAGATACATAGTGCCCATAAGACTTACATATAAAATATGTAAAAACACGAGACTAAAACTTCTTTGACAAGCATGCCCCAAGAATAAAATATATGCCAAGATGAAGATCATACATTTTGAACTACATGATAACCTCTTGTCAAAATTTAGATCCTTCATTTCTCATAATCATATATAGAAGGTCTTATAAAGTTTTTATTAAAACCCAAGCCTCCTCAAAATAGCCCATCAAGTTCTTGTTACAATAATGCCCATAGGTCTTACATAAGTTACAATACCCCCGCAAGTCTTACAACCACAAAGTTAGGTCTTACATGTAATAGAATGCTTTTACAAATGAAAGAAGGAATAGAGGAAGAGATACATAATGCTCGTAGGACTTACATGTTAAACATGTAAAAATGCTTAAGTCTTACATAAGAAGCATGTAAAAGCTTTGTAGATCTTACATATAATGCTTGTAAATCTTACATCTGCCTTTAGGTCTAATCCAATGCTCGTAGGTCTTACAAGTGCCCTCAAATCTTACACACAGAGTTAGCCACTAGGAGGTGTCATTGTTATGAACACTTCCCCTCAATGGCACCTCCATGAGGCTAAACTTTGTAATAGAGGCACTACATAGAGGATTTCTTTTGTGATTCTTGGGATTCCAGCCTAATTCTCCTTGATCACAATATATTTACCACCTAATAATTGGTCTAAGGAAACTAGAAAGTAATTTTATGATGGAAAACTTTTTCCTTGAATGAAATGTCCATGAACTTCAATGTGTTTTATTTCTAGATGTTTGAACAAAAGTCTCTAGCAAGAGTAAATAGCTTTGTTTATCATATAATAAAGTAGGACTTTTACTAGTACCCAAATAAAACTCTTACAATAATCTCCTAGGCCACATTGATTCCTTTGCCAATAGTTTTGTATTGAGCCTCTATAGATTAAAGAGCCATAGAAGGTGGTTGTTTTAAGTATTACTCCATCCATATGATAGCACTTGCAACATTGTTTTGCAAAAATATCTGAAGGTATGTCCTATCAATAAGCTCACTAGCATAGTTAGTAACACAAAAAACAGTGTTCCACGAAGTTTTGAGGACGGGGACAAGGGGACGGCGAGGGACGTGTTTCCGAGATGGGAGACAAGGGGGCCTATGTTTGGGGACGGCAGGGGGACGGTGGGGGCACGGCAGCGAGGGGGTAACGGGGGGGCGGCGCTGAATACATACAATACTTGAAAAATTAGTTATAAAAAGATGTATAACAATATAATTATATAACTGTAGAAGCCTAAGGAATAAGTAAAGTTAACACATAAAAACAAAACTTAAAAGTTTAAAGTTTAAACACAATAACGCATTGCAATAATATATCATTTCATTGAACTAGTGAACCAATGAACATTGAAAATCAAAATGAAAATATAGACATTGGAAAATGCAACAAGAACTAGATGTTTCATAATTTGAGTTTCATAATCATGATTCATGAATCATAATTACAATCAACTATCACTGTATCATCAATGTTCAAACTTCAAACTTCAAAAACAAAGTACAAAATAGTAAATGCTAATAGTAAATGGCTCCAGGCTAATGGCCTCATGCCTCTGGAAGTCTCCTAGAAGTTTCCTTCGAGTCTCCTAGATTTTCCTTGGAGTCTCCCAGAAGTTTCCCTTGAGTCTCCCAAAAGTTTCCCTAGAGTTTCCGTGGGTGGAGGGGGACTTCTGGAAGTCTCCCAGAAGTTTCCTTTAAGTCTCCCAGAAGTGGACTTCGAGGGGATGGGGGGACTTCGAGGGGACAGCGGAGAAACGTGGAGACGGCAGGGGGGCAGCGGAGGGACATTTCCTAGGCATCTCCCCATCTCGGAAACGGGTGGTTTTTTTGGGGGGACGCGTCCCCGTGGAACACTGACAAAAAATGAAAAAAAATTATTCTTGGTGTAGGAATAATAAAGAACATAATTAGTTATGCGTTTAATATACTTTAATGTTGATGCAAGAATAATAAAGACCACAATTAGTTATACTTTTAATGTTTCCAATGAATCATATAGAACCTTGTAGAAATTTACATGAAAAAATCTATTGTATAAATATTATTTGATCTAGATACTATTGGATTTTTTTTTAAATTGCTCTTTTTTGCATGATGATCAAAGTGAGACAACAATTAATGGGATCATATTATATTTTTATGTGCACAATTTGCTTTGAGATGCTTGCAAATGATCCTACAATATAATCAATCCAAATGAAGAAGAAGACTTAAATTTGTATCTCAATTAATTATTTCAATTTACTCAAATAAGTAATTCATCTACATATAACATAGTTATGATGTGTTGACAATGCTCAAAATGACAATATTATCAAGGAGATTATTAGGGCATGAAATTTTCACAAAAAGTAGGTATAAATTCCCATGTGTCTTCAAGGAGTAAATAGTCATTCGCTTGTCTATGGAGGAACAAGAGTTTGATATCTAGAATCCAAGGGAAGTTATCAAGACGTGAACTTCACACAAGATTACACCATTCAAATGGTTACTCTAGAGATATAGTAATTCAAAATCAAATAGTCTTCCTATTGGAACAATTTATCTATTATCATAGCATTGATTTCCAAGCTCATAGATGCAATTGTATTTATGTACTATGTATGATGCAACAATTTTTCAATTGCTATGTAATGTCACCATTTTCCGAGTGATCACCCAACAGAGTCGAATTTAATTATTTAAATATTAAATCATCTTAAGTAACATTTTGGACATTTATATTTAATTAATTTATTTATTATTAAAGTCACCCAATTAAATGCATTGCTAAAATATTAAATAGTCACTTTTAGAAAGCCAAAATTTATGGAAAATCAAAAGGTGCTCATAAATATAAAAGGTGTTGAAAAGGTGATTATTATTATCTTTGGAAAATTATTGTCGAGAGAAATTGGAGAACTTGGTTTACAAGTTCAAAAAATTTGAGGAGGAAAACCCTCGGGTTTGGTGGATTGGATGAAAACCCTTGGGTTTGGTGGATTGGACGAAAACCCAACCAGTGAATTGGCAGACTCACTTCAGAATTTGTATCGAGATTCAACAATTTAGGAGGCGATCATTGAAATTTGTGAAGTCTTTGCAAAGACAAATTTCAAAAGGTTGCTTATTAAGTTACGGGCAAATTCCTGGCTATGGTCAAATTTCAAAGAATGGAGTATTGGATAAATACATATTTCATTAGCTACAGCCATACCAAAACATGTTGAAGTTGTGGCTAATTTCAAGAGGTCGTACCTCAATTTCAAGGAGCCGCACATGCCTAAAATTTAAGTGTTGTGCAAACTTTAATTTGTTTTGTCCCTTGTTATCTTCAAAGTGGTCAATGGAAGATAGCGGGCAAGGGAAGGGCAATTTGGAAAGCTGACGTGCGTTGTAGAAGTCAAACTGGGTGAAAGTTGAGGAGTTGCCTATTTCTTATCTGCTAATCTTCCAAAGCAACCACCACACATTTCCTCTAGTCGTTGCTTCTTCACCAAGCTACGCAATATTTCAAGTGACTACCGCCAAAGTTCAAGGAGGGCAAATATGGGATTAGATGATTGAAGTCTATTGCCCAGGGGTTTAAAAAAGGTCAACAATCTTAAATTTCCATGTGACTGTAATCTAAAAGAATATTTAAAATTAGTCACCTTTATTAGATATAATGTTCTTCCAGAATGAGTGGAAGCATGCCAAACTTCTATATTATGTGGTCATTGAATCATATACTATTGAATTATATATATTACTTATGATTTTTATTGGAGGAGTTGAACAAATGTTTCAAAGACTTCAAACACCAAAAACTCAATCAAATTGTACACATACAAATTGTTTGACGAAATGTCTACCAAGTAATCAAAGTGAAATTGTTAAAATTTTGGTGTCAAAATTGGTCTGAATCTTACAGTGGTATCAGAGCGTAAATCCTACCAGCCTAGAAGGTTATGTACACCAATGACAGAACCAAACGTTACATTGAAAGAAAGCAAAAACAAAAACAATTCCAATGTCTAGAACCATATTTAGAAGAAGATACATTCTCAACTACATTAGCGGCAAGGCAGCCACTTAGAGTCGCACAAGGAATTGAAACAATGGTGGGTTCAAGTGGTGAGAGTCCTCAGGATAGGAAAGAAAGGAGAGTTGACCAAGGCAATGTACAAAATATACTGAACGATCTAGCAAGGGGACAACAACAAATGATGCAACAATTCATGCAATCACAATAGCAATTGATCACAACTATTGGTCAAATGTCACAAAATATGAACACTCTCAAGGTGAATCAAAATACCACAGGAGAAGGTAGTAATGCAGAGAATAACATTCCAAGGGGAGCTCGTACAGGTGGTTTAAGTAGACCTTTCCAACCTACATTCACACCTAGGGACGAAGAGGAAACAGCACAACTTGAGGAGGAGGAGTCGTTGGTTGTTGAGGTTATGGCAATATATGATGAGTACCACACACTTCCTTATTAAATCAAACACAAAATAACATTAAACCAATACATGAACCAACGAAAAGATAGGACAAGGACAAAATAGGAACAAAGACCTTGAGGCCCACATAAGGAATATCAACATGCCTCGAGTAAACTAACTCTTCCTAATTTTGATGGTAGTGGGAAAAGCACGGCACGTGCTTGGATACATAAACTGGATACATTTTCGACTCTCAAAGCCATGCTAGAAGCAGAGGCAATTAAGTTTGAAACTTTACATTTGGAGGGACCAACATATGATTTGTGGCATCATGGGTTGGTGAAACAAAATCATGCCTTGATTCAGTTCTATGATGAGTTTAGCAGCAAATTGATTATGATATTGCTATCAAGATTCAACCATGTAATACTCAAGTCAAACTCATTGACCCATGTTTCATGAGTAGTGGTTCACAAGAACCCATCTCTCATGATAATGAATGGTCCACTTAACACTCATTGCATCTAGGTGATGCTCACAGAGGTGAAGCACTGGGTCATCCCGGGAGGTCACCCATCCCAGTACTACTCCAGCTCAAGCGCGCTTAACCATGGAGTTTTCCCCAAGGTTAAGCCCACTTAGCTTGCAACCCCATTTGCAAAACCTTCAATAAGTGTTGTGCCTTATGAACCATTCATTATAGAACCCCTTTAGCTCATCAATTGATTGCTAGATTCGATAGGAAGGATGTAGAGATGTACTTCCCTAAGTTGGCATTCATTAGACAGAATAGTGATGTTGACAGTTACATTAATGAGTTCCAGAAGGTTATTGTTATGGTTCTTGATATGTCAGAAAGGAGAGCGGTTTGGTAAAGGCTTTCAAGCCTAGTACACTCCATGATGCTATTCAGATGGCACTTGATTGTAATGTCCCCATTTTTAGCCCTACACTTTCCAGTGATTGTTAGCCTATCTCCAGTGTGTTGTTGGCTAGTCAGAGGCAGAATTAGGGTTTCCAGCTGTTTGGTGGGTTCTTTTGAAGATTCGAGGGTTTGCATCTTAGAGTTTGGCATTTTGGATTGCGGATTCTTTCTGGGTTTTCAAAAAGCTTCACAATGGTATCGCATGCACTTTGATCCAAGCAACTTTTTGAATTTACTATTTTTAGTAAATTCTATTTTTGGCAACAGTCCAGTTGGCATCAATTCAGCAGGCCTTCCTCTTCAGGCAGTTCAGTTGGTATTATTGATTTTTGGCCTTTTGATGCATTTTTAGAGAGATAAGTTATTTTGATTTAATAATGTTATATTTTCACATTAACCCCTTGGCCTAGCAGTATAACTTGAAGTTGTTTTAAAAGGGGGGACTTCATGGGTGAATACCTCATCGAGAGGTTATTTTAATATTTTCTTAAGGCCAAAATTATGCTTGGAGAAATGGGACGCCAACTTTTGAGAAGATAATTTTAATTTAATAAAAAAAGTCAAATATTGCCTTGACGAAGGGGACGCCATCCTTGAAGGGAAAAAAGAACAAATTCAAAATTGAAATTGGGCGCCTTCTTGAAGCTTCTAGAAGATTCCTCTCAAGTTTATAAATGCATGCCTCTGCTCTTCAGTTCTTCATCTCTTGTCTTCAGTAATGTTATACTGCCGGAATGGTATCAGAGTTGCTTCGAGGAATGCATGCCTCCTAGCAAAGGCTCGACTTCTTGCTTGGAAGATAGCAATTAGTGGAGAGTTAGATTGTAGTTGAGTGAGATTTGTAGTGAGATTTTGCATTGTAGAAGTTGTTTTGCATTTGTAGTTCAGTTTCTTGCATTTTAATCATAATCTGGAGTTGCAAGTTCTGTATTGCAGATTGAAGTTTATACTCATAAGTCTTTGGGCGAATTTATTTTGGTTCTGGGTAGTTTACCCATGCATTTGCTAGCCTTGGGCGCACCTCTATGCCAAGTTACAGATTTTTTAGAGGTGTCTTGGATTTTATCTTGTTGGTAGAACATTTCTTGAGGCCGTACCATTATGTTTTGCCTGGCAAATGTTTAGAAAATAAAATTACAAGCTTTTAGAGTCATTTCTTGATTAGGATCTGGTCACCATCTTCATAATGTTCATTTGCATCAGATTTCATGTCATTTGGACAAGTCGGGAGAGAGATATGAGCATTTTAGTGTGTTACAGTGTTGCTGGTTATGCATTTTCAGTCTATGTTCAGTCATATCAGATTGTTAGAGTTTGCTTTAGGAATTGGGTTTGAGTACTGGAGTCATATTGAGTATTGGAGAAACATTAAACTTCATCGCAGCATTGATATATCACTAATTCAGTGTTCTTGGCAGGCAACTCTTCTTATTGTAAGGCTGTTACAGTAGTACTGTTCAGCCCTTTCTATTTCTTGCTAAGTTACATTGTATTCCCACGACTGTGGAAGAGACTAGCCCTAGCTCAGTCTTTATTGTATTGCATTGGATCCTCATCATCATATGATAGCGCCTTGCTCGCCTCGAGCTTGGAGTGCACATGCTTGATGATTGAGTTACTTTCAGCACTGCATTGTCATCAATAGAATCTCCACCATATGATAGCACCATTCCCACCTTGGGTTTGGAGTGCACATGCTTGGTGTTGAGTTTACTTTTCAGCATTGCATCATCTCTTTCAGTACCTCCGCCATATGGTAGCTCCTTGCCCACCTTGGGTTTGGAAGCACATTCTTGGCAATGAGTTCTTTCAACATTGTTTACTTCCAGTACTGCATGCACAAGATCCTTTGACCATATGCTCACCTCTCCTAGGCACATTCTTGGTTAGAGTTACCTTCCTCATCATTTTGGTTTTGGAGCTAACCTTAACGGGTGACTGTGTGCTTGAGCTAAATTGTTCATTAAAGAATTGGAAAAAATTTGCTCCGGTTCTTTACATTGATCAAGAAACTAGACATCCTACATAGCAATCCCAAAAGAAGAGCTTCAAGAACAATAAACCATTTAGGACCTTCAATCAGCCTAAAACTACACCACCTAGAATGGATTTTGAGACGAGGAATGAGTTGCGCAAGAAAAAGTTCTCTCCTACAAGGAACCATGGGAGCCCAATCACAGGTGCCTTGGGAAAGGCAAAGCACATTATATTGAGGTCACTTCCGGCATTGATGAAGAGGTGGTAGATACTAGCTCAGAGAGTGGTCATGAGGATCAACAGTTAGAGCATGATGATAGTGTTGCAGGAGACGTGACACATGGCACTATTGCTACAATAACAAGGGTTTCTAAGTACCATCCTTTCAAATTTAGAGCAGTCTTCAAGGGACAACAAGTTACCTATTTAGTTGATAGTGGGGCAACTCATAACTTTATTGATGAGGGTCTTGTGGTGAAGAGAGGATTGCAGGTTGAGGATTTTCCTAGATTTAGTGTCATGGTAGTTGATGGGTTCAAAATGACCTCCACCAAGAAGATTTTGCAGTTGAGCATTCAATTTGGGGATTATACAGTTACTGATAACTTCTATGTGTTTGGGATTGGTGATACTGATGTTGTTCTAGGAGTTCAATGGTTACATTCACTTGGCAGATTTAGTCAAGACTTTCAAAAGATGAAATTGGAGATCATGGCAAGTGCAAGGGCGTTAGTCTTGAGAGCTATCGTAGATGGTGCACCAAAGGTGGTGACAGCGAAGAGGATGGAAACTCTGTTCAAACATGGTGAGGTTGCATGGGCAGCCCAATGTTTTGTGTCTTCCAAATCTTCTTCTAGTGATGATAGACATTATCACGTGGACATTTAGCCGGTTCCGGATAAGTGTAGTGTGGTGTTTCGAGACATTCCACCTGGTAGACCTTCTAGCTATGGATTTGAGCATGTGATTGAAATGGAGGAAGGCTCCAAGCCAATTATTACCACTGCTTATCGTCATCCCAAAAGGTTCAACGAAGAAATTGTGAAAATGATAAAGGAGTTATTGGACCAATTCCAATCCCTTTGCATCTTTGGTGGTCTTGGTTAAGAAGGATCGCACAATGAGAATGTGCAAAGATTACCGTGCCTTGAATAAGAAGACCATCAAGAACAGGGACCCTATACCCAAGATAGATGAGCTATTGGGTGAGGTACATGAGGCAATTTACTTCTCGAAGATTGATCTTTGTTCAAGGTACCATGAAATTAGAGTCCGTGTGGGGGATATACATAAGACTGCATTCAAATGCCACTACGGACATTATGAGTTTCTGGTTATGCCCTTCGGTCTTACGAATGCACTTGCAACTTTCCAATCATGTATGAATCACATATTTTATACGCGGTTGCAGAAATTTGTATTGGTCTTTTTTTATGACATCCTAATATACAATAAGACATGGGACGATCACCTCAGGCACATTGATGAGGTGTTGGGTATTATGGAGGCTCAATCCATGTTTGTGAAGGCTTCCAAATGTGAGTTTGGAATGACAAAGATTTTATATTTATTTGAGACATGTGATTGGTGTTGGTGGTGTAAAGGTGCACCAAGGGAAGATATAGGCTATTCTAGATTGGGCACCGTCGAGGAACATTTTTGACTTGAGAGATTTTCTCGGGTAATGCAATTACTACAAGAGATTTGTCAAGGGGTTTTCCCAATTGGCTGCACCTCTTACAGATCTCACCAAGAAGGGTGCATTCAAATCATCGAATGAGGCTTAGACTACATTTGATAGGCTCAAGTAGGTGATGACTTCTTGTCAAGTGCTAGCTTTACCAGACTTTTGTCAACCTTTTGTGTTGGAGTGTGATGCATCAAGCGAAGGGATAGATATTAAACTTATGCAGAACAAGCATCCTGTTGATGTGTTTTTCGTGACCGCACCAACGTAGAATAAAGTCGCCAACGGCTACCCTACTCTCACTTGATCAAAGTATTCTGCATGCTAAGATTGCAAGAAAGTTCATGCGTTCAACTCCAAGGTTCTTTCAGTGCGAATAGGCTCAGTTGGCTCGATGTGATTTGCTAGTATTTCAAGGGGACTTACGGAATTGTTCAGCAGCAGAGGAAGGGAATTCAAATGCTCGAAAGATTTGTCTATAAAGTACGGGTTTCCTATTCTAACCAGAAAGTACTGAATTGAAATGGTGTAGGGTTAAGAAGGCTCTAATTTACTCTAAGGCGTGGGACATGGCGATCAATTCTCACAAGCTTCAACCAGGCTCTGCTTTGCCTCGCTTCGGACAGCCTGCACAGAACCGGTGCAATCTTCAGAGGAGTAGCTTAAGGTGTTCAGATCATAATTCAACGCGAAGACACCGTCACAACGACGCATACCAACGTGTGAATCACAAACGAAGTTAAGTCCGCGATGTTCCAGTTGACCACACAAGGCGCATTCACCATCAGCGAACACACTAGTGGTATGGATAGATGAAGTTTGCTCAAACTGAAGACCACATTCCACAATTAACATCTACTTGCATGGAATGAAAATTATACTACTTAGGACTATTTTACGCTACCATTTGAGTCGGAAGGACGAAGAAACCTTGCTAGCTACTCACAACAAAGACGAAATTCACCATCAATGAAAAACTCTTTTATTGAGAGAGTGTTCACAACAATTTCTTACAAAGTTTTCAAAGGGAAAACTTTCCCTCTTCTTCAAACTACACTATCAATCTATACTAAGCTACTTCTAAGTTGTCCCTCTACTCTATGTCTATTCTAATCTTCTCTACTGTCTACTCTCTAATTCTACTGAGTTACAAATGAGGGGGACTCCCCCTTTTATAGTTGGCCAAGTCCAATGGACGGCTCAGATTACAATCGACTGGATGGCCCAGATTGTGCCACCTCAGCCCTAAACAAGATTCGCCCTAAAAACCGCCACCAAGAGGAGTGGGGTAATAAATGAGCCATAATGTCCATCATCCTTCTAGAAGATTCCATCTTTAAAACGCGTTCACACTATTCTCGATCCTCTCCCTAACGTTGTTCTTCCACTTCGCTCGAGCTTCCATTCTTTTCTCCATCTTGAGTTTTGAAAACATTTCCTCTCTGTCACTAAGTCTCAATACTTAGCCATTTTCGCAACTTTTCTTCCTTCAAGTTTGAAATGTCACCTTGGACCACTTAAATCATCAACGCTTGGTCTCGATGTTCCTCCTGCAAAACAAGCAAGGAGAAGAGCATTAGAACACTTCATAATATAAATTCAACTTACTTACCAGGATTTTCATGTTTCGACTTCCAAGCGTTCATCGTTTTCCTCTAGCACAACTTTGCTTTCAATCCTTCATGCCTTAGCCAAATTTTCAACCCATCTTCCTCAAGGGCGTATCATCTTTGAGAAATTCATTTCACTAACTGGAGCTCTGATACTCAATTTCATTCATCTCTGACTCTGGAAGATTAGTCCCACGAAGAATTTGAGCAAATTCACCTAGGCAGTTCTTTTCAAATTCATCGTCTGGAGGATTTCACCTTGAAAACTCATTTTCTTCATTTTGCCTTAGAAAATTTTCAAATTTCCCTTAGGAAAATTCATCAACCTGGTGCCCATTTGAAATCTTTATCACAGAATCCTCGACAAGCTGTGGAAGACCTTAAAATCCATTCCTCATCAATAATCTTCAATACCCAGAAGAAAATTTCCTTCAGAACGCGTCGAACTCATGGGTGCACAACGAACGGGTTCATTTAATTTTCTTGAATTTTGAACCTTGGAAAAAATAATTTTTAACAAATTTGATTCCGTTCTTCATCTGTGATCATCCCGTTGCTCTGACTTGAGAAATATTAACTCATCCTACAATGTTGGCACCTTCTGACTTCATCACAACTTCACTCGGCATTCAGGAAAATTCATCACTCCACTAGACTTAGGTGTATATTTGTGCCTTAGAAAATTTTTGAATCACTTAGCATTTCTTTTGAAAAATTTTCCCTTAGAAAATTTTATTCATTCTTCAATCCATCTTGCCAATGGTGAGAAAATTTCATCAACTTCTCTTAGCACATCATATTTTATTTTTCATCTGGCAATTTCCAACGCCTAGGCATGTATTATTCATCCTTTGGCAATACTCTCCATTTGAATGTTAAGCGCACTTCACACTTGAAGGGGAAAATTTAACTCTACCACGCCTAGCATACTTTACTTCTCTCCCACCTTGGCATTTTCAACGCCTAGCATATTAGCACTATCATCTTGTACTTGGCGCATATCCCACTTGAAGGTGAATAAAACATTTTGAACGCCTCACTCATCAATTTTGTTTCACCACCCCTTACCTTACCTTGGCGCATTTCACACATGGTGAAGGATTAACATTTTAACATCTTATTTCCACGCCTTGGCAATTTATTTCATTTCACACTTGGGCGTATTTTTGATGTCATGAAGGACTTGACTTTTCAACGCCCTTAGTATATTTCTACCCATCAACTTTACCCCTTTAGCACGTCTTAGATTCCTTTTGCATGGGCGCATTCAAAGGAGAGAGAAGAATGACTCTTCGACTTCTTTACTTTTGTCTTGACATGCCCTCATTTGGGCGCATTTGATGCCCCTAGGGGGATGAAAATAGTTGACCTTTTGACTTTGCTTGCTAATTCCTCCTTGTTGAGCCTTGGGCGCATTTTAGGCATGGTGGAGGATGAAATTCTTTGACTTCTTTGACTTTTATCACCTCTCCTTGAAGTGGGCGCATTTTGCTATAGAAGCAGGATGAAACTCATACTTACAAATTTTTTGCATGCCACTACCTTGAGCTGGGCGCATTTTGGCATGAGAGCAGGATGAAAATCATTGACTCCTTTGACTTTCTCTCATTTGGGCGCATTCTACCCCCTGAGCAGGACGAAACTTAACACTTAGAAAATTTTAAAACTTTCTCCTTGAGGGTGGGCGCATTTTCCCTAGGCAGGTGGATGAAGTTTATACTTAGAAAATTTTTCATGCTTCTTCATCAACTTGGGCGCATTTTACCTAGGCAGGTGGATGAAGTTTGTACTTAGAAAATTTCTCAACTTCAGTTGAGGTGGGCGCATTCTGAAGGTGGTGAAGGATGAACCCCAGACTTAGTCATTTTTCCTGACTTCTGCCAACTTCACAACGTCCTGCTATTTATAGTAAGTCTCTTGATTTTCATACTCCGGAAGCTCAGAATGATTTGAAATTTTGAACGCTGGATCTTCACGACTTCATCAACCTGTTGACACTGCCATTTTTAGTCGGCCTACTATTTTTAGCCCATTTCTGAGGATGATTTACTATAAATAGCAAATGCTTGCTTCTGATAGCTCCACTGCTCCGATTGACTCGAAATTTGAATAAGGCGCTCCTCACCACGTGACCTTACTGTCGACATCAACGCATGCACCTGACTTGCTCTTTTTAGTCTGCTTCCAAACTAACTTACTATAAATAGTAAGTGCTCCGTTTGACTTGAAATTTTACCAGCAGATAGCCTGAAGGATGCTGATCGCGGTGGTTTACACCGGTTTTCGAAAATTCTGACTTTTTACCCTTCTTTTCAGGCTCTGAAGTTGGAAACCCTAATTCGCTCTGCATGCGTATCAAATGATCTTCGTTTGTCTTCGTTTCTGTTGCATTGCGATCAGCTCGTGATTCTGAAGTACTGGGAAGCGACTGCCGGGACACACCTGCTAAAAATAGTAAGTTCCTTACTGAGTGGTTATCTCCTTTTGCATGTCACACCATCGTGTAGGTCTCAAAAAACCCATAAAGAATCATCCAACATGCAAAAGAAACCCTAACATGCAAACCCTAAAAATAGCCTCGGAAGGCTGAACTCTGAAAGTTGTCATCTCGCTTTGCATGTTATACTGTCGCGAAGGTCTCGAAAAACCCAGAAGGAATATGCCAACATGCAAAGAAAAACTCTGCATCTGAGCCCTGAAATTTGTCCCGGAAGCTGGACTGCTAAAAATAGTAAGTTGTCTGTTTCAGCTCAAATTTTGCATGCGAGCAGCCTGATGTGCTCTGAATGCAGTGTGACCGTTGGATTCACAAAAATGCTTACGGATTGCCTGTAATTTCACACTTACTAAAAATAGTAAGTACCTCATAATCTGATGAAAACTTGCTGAGAACCTGTTGGGAGCATACTGACAACAGTGTTAGTCTTTATTTGCAATTTATTCTCCTTGCTTGACCTCAAATTGGCGTGAAGGAATCAAACCCTAATTTTAAAGACTTGGCCAAAAACCCAATTTATGTTCAAAGACGGGTACATCCCCAGAAAGACAGATGATAGAAAAGAGAGGCAACAACAAAACAACCAAAAAGCAAAGCCAAAATTAGGGGGGGTCCCCATTTGCAATGGGGCGATGTGTGAAAAAGGTCACAACACATCCCATAGCCTACAAGAGTAGGAAGTTGAGAGATGTGGAGGGGTTATATTCCACCTATGACATGGAAATGCTTTCCATCATGCATGCGTTGGCAAAGTCTAGACAATACCTAGTGGGTGGAAAATTTGTGGTCAAAACGGATCACAATAGTCTAAAATATTTTCTAGAGCAAAAGCATTTGAATGAATGCCAACAGAAGTGGGTGAGTAGGGTTCAAGCGTATGATTTTAATATCGAAAATGTTAACGGGAAAAGGAATATTGTAGAAGATGCGCTATCCAAGAGACCCACACTTTGCTCTATGTCAAGGAGTTTAGCCGATTGCAAGGCTCACCTTATGGTTGAGATTTTCAAGAATACATTTGCATGAAAGCGCATGGATGGCAAGTTTTAGGATGACAAATACAAGGTAGTTGATGTTGTGATATACTACAAGGACAAAATATATTTGGTGCCTGAATCTAAGATGAAGAGTAAGATTTTGAGAGTTGTTCATGATACACCTCGAGCAAGACATTCAGGGTTTTTCAAAACCTACAAGCAGATTAGGGAGAGATTCTCATGGAAGGATATTGAGAGCGATGTCTTGCGATATGTCAAAGAATGTATGACTTGTCAGCAGAACAAGTTTGAGCATGCTTTCCCTGCTAGTTTGCTACAGCCATTGCCTATTCCTGAGCAAAAGTGGGAGAGTATATCAATGGACTTTATCACTAGTCTTTTGATAGTCCAAAGCAAAGATTGCATATATGTAGAAGTTGGGAGATTGACGAAGTATGCACATTTCTTTGCTATTTCCTCTTATTGTAAGGCACCTTAGGTGGCAGATTTGTTCTTTAGAGAGGTGTTCACACTTCATAGGCTTCTGAATAGGGACTGCAGATTTCTCAATGTGTTTTGGCAAAAGTTGTTCAGATTGGCTAGTACTGAGTTGTCCCCAAGCACTAGTTACCATCCACAAACAGACAGACAAAGATTGTAAATAAGTGGGTGGAGGGGTATTTAAGTAAGTATGTAGTGGGCCAACAAAAGGCCTATAGATTAGATGGCTATACTTAGGGGCGCATTGTTATAATACTACCTACGACATGTTGATACGCATTGTTTGGTGTGGAGCCTAATCAATCTCCAAGTGAGAGATTGTTGATATGTGGCGATTGATCATCCAAATACTTTACACTAGTAATGTATCACGTCAAGGATTTTCCTCATTAACACATCAAGGTTTTCCCACTGACATGTCAAATGAAAAAAAACGACTTTGTAAAACCCTAATTTTGGAAGCTTCCAAAAAGCTTGTTATAAGCAGTTGGGATGTAAGTTGCGGGGTGTGTAATTCGCGAGATTGTAATCGGTTTTGCACCGGATAATAAAATCATTGGGTGGCTAAGTTTTTGTGGATGTAGCCCATATTGGGTGAACCACGTTAAATTTTTGTGTTGATCTCTTTTGTGTTATTCTTCATTGTTATTTTTGGGTTATTTAATTTGCATATAATTGTTAATGTTTATTGCTCCGATCTGCCTGAATCCTAATGAGCATGTTACCATTCAAGGCCTTTTATGAGTATGACGCTGTCTTTTGTAGATTTAGCGTTTGATGACAATAGAGCTACCAAGACAAAAGAGTTAATGCAGGATAGCCAAGATATCCTTAAGTCACTTAAAAGAAAATTTGCATCATGCTCAAAATCAACAAAAGACATATACAGATAAGCACAAGATTGAGAGAACTTTTGAGGTTGGTGATTTAGTTTTCTTCAACCTACAACCTTACAGACAATCTACATTGAAAAGGAGTGGTGCAGAAAAGTTGAAGCCTCGATTCTATGGCCCCTACATGATTGTGAGGAGAGTTGGAGAGGTGGCATATGAGCTAGAGTTGCATGTAGCTAGCAAAATTCATAACATTTTTCATGTATCTTGCCTCAAAAGGGTGATTGGGCAACACACTACTCCATCTCCAAAGCTTCCACCATTTTATATTATAAGGATAAGCCTTGTAATTTAGTATTATAAATGTTATTTAGGAGTACATACATTAAATGCAATCCCCAAATAAACATTATGCTCTAACAACCAACCTACTTTGTATATGAGTATGAAGTCCATTGAGATATTTTCTCATCATGTCCTCCTCTTCAAGATCCATGCCATTCAGCATAGATTGTCGCTAGAATTCCATGGTGTAATCCTACACACTTTAACCATTTTGTTGTTTGTAAAACATTATTTTTTACTATCAACCCAGGGAATAGGAATTCCTCCTTATTAATCCTACAAATTCATTCCCATTTATCAACTATTGCCTTTTTCCTTTTGTTATAATTTGCAACATATGATTCTTACCATACAACAGCACAATCAATCATCTTAAGGGATGTAAAATTAATTTTTTGAGCTCCATTTATTTTATGCACACTAAAATAGACTTCCATTTGCTTAATCCATGTATCTAATATTTTTGCATTAATTTATCCATTAAAACTCTTAATTTCTAGTTTTTTCAACCTGAAATGGACTCACACTCTTTACTTCTATATTAGGTTCTTACAGAAAATCCTCTTTTTCATATCATCCAGAATAATACCAAATTTAATTGCCACAGCTTTAACCATCTCACCAACGGAAGTTTGTTCTTCTTCAATTTTTACCAGTTGCCTACTCGTGCTCTTGTTGTTGCCTCAACTATCCCTACTTTTTTGTGATGCCTCTCATGTGGCATTCTAGTGCTATCACCCTTGCATTCAACTACCCCTTCACTGCACTTCAAGCTCTTGTTACAGTCATAAAAACGCCTTCCACAAATCCAAAAAAGATTAAACCACTCTAAAACCAAAATTGATCTATAAACTCTACTTTGGAATTTAGAAATCAATTAGAATATTTTAATACTCTCCTACTTGCTTTGCAAATGAAAAGTTCAGATTGTATTACTGTACTTCAAACATAAACAAACGTGAAACAACTCAAAACACCCTGATTTTATCCTGGAAAACCCCAAATGTGGAGGGAAAACCAGTTTTGGTAGTGGCAACGTGCCTTGCTACTGTCCTCTATTATTTTGCAAAGAGATATTACAACATGTGAGCAACCTTGCCTTCTACTTTTATCTCCTACACAAACAGAACATACAATAATTTCCAACTTCTCTAACTATTGATGATTTGAATGCTCACATACAAGCCTTATTTAAAGAATTTCCAATGCACACTTAAGTTTTGCCGAGCCCTGGGGCGGGGGCTCTAGCTCAATTGGCTAAAGCATCCTGTTGCAGGCAAGAGGTCACGAGGTCTAGTCTCCCCCAAAACCTGTGGTACTGGAGGGCGTGTCGTGCAAGCGCCACCGGTCACATGAAAAAAGTTTACCAGGCACGCTGCAGTTTATAGGGGGACGGATACCCGACAGATTCCTGCAGTCTAAAAAGAAAAGAAAAAGTTTTGCCGAGCCCTAAGTGAAGATCAACAGTCACTGGTTATTGAACCGATGCCCATACAGTTCAGATTCTAAGTATTAATGTCAGTATAGTCATGGACAAATGTGCACCTGTGCTGTCATCTATGTCTGACACAGTTCTGCAGGACTGTCAAAACACTTGCATTTATATCTGAAATCTGTTTTCTGTTCATATTTTCCAGATCCTTATGGATCAATTACCCCAGGTATTATTTCTACACTCTGTTTACACTTCCTTCTCTGCAATATATCCAATGCATGCCTATAAAGCTTACTCTTCGGCTAACCATAAAAAATACAATGCATACATGCCACAAGTGAACACCTCAAGTGTCAGGAAGAGATCAAAAGTGGGGCAATGATAGGCAAGCAATTCTGAAAGTTTTATTTCCAAGGCTGTTCTATTGTTCTTATGGTTATATACATTGACCTCTAGGATATGCCCTTATGATTGAGGTTTATGTGGCCCACAATTATTTGGGAAAAAATATGTCAAAGGAAAAATCCCAATATAATTATAATAAAAATGAAATTGAAACAGGTGAGAAAAGCTGCATCAGTGCATGCCTATATATTTTCAGTGCTCATATAGTAGTATGTTTCCATAGTTTCTTTCCAAGAAGGAATATAAAATTAGAAGTCACATATCAGGGTTCCCTAGAGTACCATCATTATCATGCTCAAAGAATGACAGTAGTCAGTACATATTCAATGGCAGACATTGATTCCCTTTATAATTCTCAAGCAAAAAGTAGTAGATTTTTTATTTATCCTTCTGGTGAGTTAACCACTGCAAAGATCCCCCATTATGCCTTTAAGTATACAAATTACAAGGACACCAACAAAATTGCACATGCTTCTAAGCTACTTCTATGAGATTTTTGTTTTGATTCTCTCTACCAAACTCTCCACACTCTAAATTGAGTAAGGAAGGAACTTCAATGCACACTTCTTATCGACTTTGGTGGTCAGGATATTAATTGCCAGAAAATATTCTCTTGTATGCTTCTAGAAAATCTGAGAGGGATCAACATTCTTGAATGTGAATCTCATAACACATGCCAAATCATCTAAAAAAGGAGGCAGCTTCTCCATCCATTCTCAATGCCCAAAGTGTCATGCATGCTTTCCATGTCCACCACAATCTCAACAAAAAGAAATGATAGCAAACGAAGCAATCTAAGACTATAATTTCTACTTTGAGGCCAAAATATTGATCATGTGCACAAAGTTTCCACAGGCATACCAGACCAACGATTGTGGAATGGTGTGAGAATGAAATTCTTATCTGTAATATGAAATAAACAATATACGTTGAAGAATCGACACCTATATAGTAAAATTGAACTGAGAGAATAATCAGAAACTTGTTTCTCACCCCAATAGAGATGACTGATTGGTAAAGAAGGAGTGTTACTACAATGAAAGCCCAGGTTCAATTCCTTCTCAGAAGTAGATAAGCAAAGCTTCTGTTCCGTTAGTGCAGCATTATTAAGTATGTACTATGTGTGCCTACAGACTGAACCCCTGTTCATATCCCAGGGGCAAGGAGCCAATAAACCTTTATTGACCAATGAAAAAAGACCTAGTTTCTTGTGATAAAATAAATTAGGATGGTTTTGAGTCCACAAGGACCAAAGTTTGACTCTTTTTGTTCTGTCTGATCATGTAATGATAATATGGCTAATCCCCGGCACAGATTATAATTCAGAGTCAGCAATTGAACAGAATGATGCTACAGTTGAACCTACACCAGCACTCTGCACAAGTATGCTACTGAAAGAGAATCAGCTCTGAAAAAATACCTGACTTTGCACTCAGCAGTGGAGAGGACTGTTGCAATAGTAGAGGATAATTAGCTTCAGTGCTAATCACAGTCCCACATGTGACCATTCAAAATTTAGAGGATTCATTTCAACCCACTTTGTGGATTCATAAGCAAATTTCCATTCAGGACAGCTGTGTGAAATTTTCTGTAAGTTCTTTGTTCATTCCACATGTGACAAACAACTGTAGAATCGAAAAATATCTACATGTAGACACTTAGGTAAATGATACATGTTTAGGCGAAGTCGTTCCTTGTGTACACGTATATGGAGCTAGTGTCTCAGCTCACTGCAACAACTACACTGCACTTAGGGACTTTCGTGGCCTAAATTGGTGCTCAACCCCCTGAAGAAGGTTCTCTTCTATCTACTCATGAACTACTATTCCAATAATAATGTGGTTTCATTTTGGTTACCCATTTTCTGTAATTAAATCTTTCATAAAAGAGCTCTATATTTTTCAATCTCTAGAAAGGCAAATTTGTCTTTCCGGTGACCATTTAGATTTTTACATGTTCCGAACTAGAGCTTCTTCCCACATATTTATTGCAGTTATAGAAAGGATCAATTAGCCTCAGACACCCAAACTAAAATTCAATTCCATTCAAGGGACATTTATGTAGTTGCCTAAAAGGGTACAATCACTTCTTCTGGATTAACACCAAACATAAAGACAAATGCTGTTCTTTTTTCTAAATCAATTGTTGTGGCTTGCTTTTTTGTAAATAAGGCAGAAAAATATATCATTTAAAGAAAGTACACATAGTAGTACATGCAAGGGCCTCCCTGCTGCTGCAATGGGTCAACTTCCCGATATTACTGACTGTAAGAACTAAGAACTGAACTGCCAACAGATTTAACCTCAACAATACTCTTAATGCTTGGAGTAGATCACAGAAATTTCTAATCCTTGATTAGTACAGTCACGACTAACTTCATTAAATTCCTGCATCAATTTCCACCCATTAAAAGGAATATGTAGCTTCCCTTTTAGCCATAAACACATAGCTGAACTCTATTGCAGCAAATATAACTACGTAGATTCAACTGAAATTATACTATAATGTCAATGGACTGAACCAAGATCATGCAGGCCGAATTTGATCTTGATTTACATTTAAATTTATATATTAAGGAATTGGAAGCATAAAAAAGTTACTAATCTAAGTTACTGGTCTTGGTATAGGTACGAGTACGGGTATGGCGGTGCAGCCAATTTTTTTCCTTGGATACAGGTACAGGTTTTATATATATACACATCATGTATAGATATATATATATAGATACATGATGTGTGTGTGTATATACACACACACATCATGTATCTATATATATATACACACATCATGCATCTATATATATAGATGCATGATGTACACACACACATCATGTATCTATATATATATATACACACATCATGCATCTATATATA
This sequence comes from Sequoia sempervirens, assembly GCA_007258455.2. Taxonomy (NCBI): domain Eukaryota; kingdom Viridiplantae; phylum Streptophyta; class Pinopsida; order Cupressales; family Cupressaceae; genus Sequoia; species Sequoia sempervirens. The sequence goes on from VDFB02152802.1 coordinate 50,332, forward strand.
TAGATGCATGATGTGTATAGATACATGATGTGTGTGTGTGTGTATATATATATATACACACATCATGTATCTATATATATAGATACTTGATGTGTGTGTGTGTGTGTGTGTGTGTGTGTATACATACATGATAATATAGATACATGATGTATATATATGTACACCTACATTATACATATGTACATATACATATATATACATGTAGGTGTACATATATGTGTGTGCATACACACACATATGTATATACATATACATGTGTATATATAATACATATATAATATATACATAATATACATATACATGTATGTGTGTGTGTGCATATATAGACACACATATATATGCACACCTACATATATATATGTATCTGTACATACACATTTATATGTGTGTGTGTGTTTTAAAAAAATTTAAATTATATAACATAAAACACTGGGGTCTAGGAGTGGAGAATCCAATGGGGTTAAGAGGCAGCACCCCTCAGGGGGATTTGGAGACAACACCCCCGATGGGGTTGAGGGGCAGCACCCCTTGTGGGAGTTTAGAGGCAACACCCTCAACAGGATCAAGGAGCAGCACCCCTCGTGAGGATCTAGAGGCAATGCCCCCAATGGGGTCGTGGGGCAATGCCACTCGCAAGGGTCCGGATTAAGGCTTTGCAACCACACAAACCTTCATGACACATGTCATTTTCACACTTTTATCACTTCAGGGCAAAATTAGGTACGTGTTACCCTATAATTTTTCCTTGCTCCATGGAAAGATTGTTACAGAATCGATGTTGTTGTGTATTAATCAAGAGGAACGAGAGTTCCTTATATAGATTACAAGAGACGATGTTTCTAAAAGAAACAATCGTTAAGTTAGAAAAAGCAAAAGCAACGAGATGACCATTATGACATAAATAGAAAGATATTATTCTAATACCCTCCCTTAATGGTCATCATTGTAACTACCCAGAGAGAACAGAGAAGGGTACCCCCTTCTTCTCAGAACGTTGCTGCAACAAAAAACAAGAGTCTGCCATTGACTCTGCCACTTGAGATGAGTCTGCCACCAACCCTCCCAGAAACTGCAGAACTTCTGGAAATAACAACACCAACAGTCCAACCTGAAGTTGGAGAACTGTCCCTCCCTGTAACCAGAGACATACCGAGAACAGCTGCTACGATTTTGAGGAAAAATCGGCAAACCCTCCAAACTTCTACAGATGAGCAAGACACCCGAAAACAAACTGCAAGAAGCCAAATGTGCAGATGTTTGCCCCAGCAACTCCAGGTGCGACCAAAAAACTGATTGCAACATACCACGATTTTTGAGGAAAAAATCGCCAAACCCAAGATTACAAATCATCGTTTTTTCGGAAAAAAAACAGTAAAAACCAGAGAGCCCTCCCGAATGACAGAAACCCTAACAAGGGTATACAGGAGAAAAACTCTTAATTTTTTAAGACAAAATTATAAACCCTCCCGGAACCCAGAAGACAGATTTTTTTATTTTCTTTTACGGGACAAAAAAATATTTAAAAACCCAGAACATCGACTGTCGGCTTGAAAAACAAAGGGTTTGCAACCCTAGCCGCCAAAGAACAAAAGAAATCTGCACAAGAACCGAGGCACGGAAAACGATGCACCCAAAAAAATCGGAGACCGACCTAGTTAAGATCTCGAAAAACCCACAAAGAATCTGCAGTCAGAAAATATTTTTGACTTCAAACAGAGGGTAAAAACCCTAGCCGAAAAAGCAGATACCCTAGGCGGCCATGGATGCACCAAAAAAATGCAGAAATCTTGTGGAAAACACTTGCAGGAGATCACGCAAGAGAAAAAGATCAAGTCGTGCCTTGTAAACGAAGGTATAAAAATCACGTTTTCAACAAAATTGTGACCTCAAGGGTTAAAGAATCGCACCCAGAAGGTTACTCAAAAAACGCAGACCAGAAAGAGATCGGCGGCTTAAGCAACACAAATCGCGGCCAAGAACAAGCCATAGGACACGACGCCAGAAGATCACATAAGACGAAAGACTAGTCTCAAGATCGTCGCCCAAATGAAAGACGTGCTTCAAGAAAACGCGCGCCCAGAAAAATCGCGTCAATCCAAAGATGATTCACAAGGTCGTGGGCTGAAAGAACTGAAAATCACGACCTCAGGAATGCGCCGAAAATGATCTACTCTCAAAAACCCTTAATTTTCAGGAGCCTAGAAAGGACGAAAAAACTCAGGAAGAGGAGCTCAAACTTGGAGCCCTAAAAATTTTGAATTATTGCCCACGAATTTTCCAAAAAAAATTTCGAAAAATTTGAAACAAAAATAATTTCAAAGAAATTATAAATTATTCGAAAAATTAATTCCCTGAGCTCTGATACCATGTGACAGAATCGATGTTGTTGTGTATTAATCAAGAGGAACGAGAGTTCCTTATATAGATTACAAGAGACGATATTTCTAAAAGAAACAATCGTTAAGTTAGAAAAAGCAAAAGCAACGAGATGACCATTACGACATAAATAGAAAGATATTATTCTAATAAAGATATCTACCAACTTATAAACAGCTCAATCCTACTTAGGTAGTGTTTTGTTTAGTCATGCGAACTTGGGTGGTGTTTTATGTAGTTCGTGTAACCCCCCACTTTGCTGCTTGAGCTTGTTTTTTTTATTAAGGTTTTGTGTTCTCTCATTCGGGTGGTGCCTTGTATAGTTCTTCGAACTTTTCTTTTCGCACTTGCGCGACAACTATTATTTAAGCGGCATCTTGACTATATATTCAAACTCAGGCGCACTTTTGTGTAGTTTGTCGAACTCTCCACTTTACCGCTTATAGGCGTTCACTTTCAAATTTTGAAAGACGGTTATGATGAAAACGGTGAAGTGACAGCTTCTAGAGAATGGTTAAGGAAACGCTTGATCCACCTTCGCTCAATGCTATGGACCTGCAAAAGCTTCGCGAATTACAGTTGGTCACATCTCAAGCGATCGATCTCATGAAGGTCTGTGAAAGCCACGTTGAGATAGCTAAGGACAATCATCTAACGTGGAAGGTGTGTATGACAAATGTGGCTATTCCTCAGCATAAAGAACCGTTACATATCCTTAAAGCTTTCCAAGCCTGGTGAAAGAAACCCATGGTGATCCCGGAAGCTAGAAGTGAAGCGACACCATCGTGAGGACTTGGCTTCTTTAATTTTCTTTGTTTGTCTTTTCAATTTAATTAGTTATGGACAACAGAAAGAGGCAGTTACTCATCTACCTATTTAATTGTATCTATTTTCATATGTGATCTCTCTCTCTAGACACTTTGAACGGCTCAATAAAATATTTTTGTTGTGAATGAAATTACTATTTGTCTTTGTGCATTCAGTTTGTGAAGTTGATCTAGGTTCTTGAATCTTTGTGTTTGAGAACGCCTTAATGCAATATCTTTTTTTTTGTATAAGTGATGCAGTTTTCTTCATAATCAATTTCATTTCTCAGATGGTATTGGGTGTATGTTTTAATTCCTGTATAGTTTAGCTAAAATTGGTCTTCGTGCCAATTCTTCTTACTTGCCGGATCTTGCATCTGATATTTAGGAATTTTCTTCATATTGGGTTTACCTTTACTGCTTTCTGGTTAAAAGCATACATGATATTTGATTTTAGCATTTAAATTCATTGAAAATCTTGTGAGGGAGTTGTACCTCAACACAAATCGGAGGATATTTCTCTTTGCTTAAAGGTTAAATATTTAGAGCTGTTTGGTTCATTTTGGCACCTTTCGGACATGGAATTGTGATATCTCAAGGTGCCCAATCTGTTAGCCAACAGTACGCAAACACTTTTTGTTTATTAAATGTTTTAAAAATGCTTTTAGGTTAGATTTTAGATTTTGTTTAAAAAAATGTTTTTAAAAACTTTTTTAATGTTTGGGCCCAATGTTCGCAGATCCTCCTAGGTTCACCTAGGCTCGTCCTGAGTTCACCCAAGGTACTACCCAAGGTGCCCAAGTGGTACCTTGGGCAAACCCAAGACTGGACCCATACCGCTACAAGTGAGTTCCTAGCAAACCCAATAACATAGTTAATAATGAACAAAATACAATCTCATGGGCAATGGTGTAGGGTTAAGGCATATCATGTGCCACAATGATTACCTAAGTCGATACACTATTGGGTATGCCTCTCACATATTAAGGCGTAGAAGAAGTCAAAAACTGGGCAGTGCCAAGAACAAGTTCCAACTCAATTTTGGAACAATAGATACCCTTCACTCATAGTTTCTTAGTCACATCATAACCTAAATTTTGATATCTTGCAAGAGTGTGGAAGGGGTGTGAATTTTTTCTAGCTTACCAAAATAATAAAAATAAGAAGAATAATAAGGAATTTGATATCTCAAACAAGTTGTGATGTAACAGAGAGGGGGGTTATTTGTAAGAATGTCAGACAGGTTCAACTTGCCTTCCAGCAATATGCTGATTGAAAGCTACAGTAACTTGCAAAATTGCAGCGTATTAGTTATGGAGTACATTCAAGCATGGCCCTTGTTTGCTTACAAATCTTCAGAATTGAGGTTAAAGAGGTAATATTGTGGTGCAGTAATTTTGGGGTATGCTCGATTGTGACCCATGCCTACAAAACTAAAGAATTGGGGCTCAAGGGATCAAGTTGTAACCTAGCAAATATAAGGAATATTCGAGCCTATACATGCATGATTGTCCCTAACCTTTTACAGGATACTGAAGTTGCCCGGCACATCAAGAGAACCTACATTTTCTAGGGGCACAAAATAAAATTTGTATACTTCTCTCAATCTTGCTGTATTGCTGTCTATTAAGACTCTGCGAATTGCAAAGATGGGTATGTTTGAATTGTATGGTTAGACTTCTAATATCACTTCTTTATTTCATAGATTAGGTAGCTTTCAATTTAACGGTAAACTTTGAGGGTAACCCATGTTCACAGATTTTATTAATTAAGATTCAAAAATTAAGGTTGATTGTATCAATTGTAGAGGACATTCTTGCAAAACCCATATTAGCAAATCTTAAAAATTGTAGCTCGAGTGGAAAATTTGTGTTGTACCAATTATGAGTTAAATTCGAGTACGGCCCACGTGTACAAATCATAAGAATCGGGGTGCAAGAGGTAGGGTTGTGATGTACTAATTGCGGATTAGATTAAAACACGTTCATGTTTGTAGATCTTAAAAATTGGGTTTCAGGCAACGGCCCCCATAACACAACCCAACCCCGAATAGATTCAAGCATATGACCCATATTTAGAAATCATAAGAATTAAGGTTCGAGAACCAAAGGTTGCGGTATAATCACCATGGAGTGCATTCAATTATAACCCATGTTTATGAATTTTAAAAAATGGGGTTTAAAGCTTACCCCACGCAGCGCTGAAGAGGTAAAGTTATGGTATAAAGATCATGGGATAAGTTTCAGCGTGACCTTGTTTCGAATTGTGCTTCGAGCTTTCCTCCAACACTCAATTAAAGCATATAGGATTCCGTAAGCTCGCCTGAACTTCACCGATGAACAAAAAGAAAAGCTAGGTATGATCTAGTGCCTCAGGCCAGTCTAATGCGAGGTTACGGGATCAATTCCCAGGAAAGTTATAACAATAATCTCCAATGAACAGCACACACAAATACTCAAACCACTTAATGAGTGACGTTATTACTTGATCAAAATCAGCTTACAGAAAACAGCGGAGCAGTGTGATATATTCATTTACCTTAGCAACATAGTCCATTTCTGCAAATTTGAAGGCGATTCCAAGGGAGCGAAAGAGAATAGAGACTAAGGAACAAGCATTGGAGAATGCAGCCAACTGAACATCACCATCATTCTTCTCATCATTCCCTGAATTAATAGCAGATGCCAAATCCTTAAATGCTTCAGCGATCTGTCTGAGGGGTCTCTTGTCCTCCTCCTCGGCCTTCCCTGCCATTGCAGCTATTTATTTTATTTAGTAATCAATGAAGAGAAAACATAGGAGAAACATACGAGGGGTTTCCACGACGAACGGTGGACTCGAGGTCTTTCTATTGACTCTTAAGGTCTTTATATTTTCAATTTTCCCTCTCTTTTTAGCTCGATTTATTAAGATTTAATTGATTCTAATAATTGATTTATTCGTAGAATGGAATAAGAATAGAATTTTTATCTTTTATAAGGTTAAAGTAAAGAATATAATAGAATAGAATAGAAGAAATTGTGAAAGATAATTTATTTTAATTTGATGATTTTTTTTATTATATTATTTTTTATAAAAATTTGGAGTTCAAGAATTTATATAATTAATATTTATTTTCTTTTTGTGGGTGGTTGGGTAGGCGACCCTCCACGTTGGCGGAGGGTTTTTGCAGGGGTATGACTTGGCTCATACGTGGTCTTATTGTTGAGGTCGTCACTGTTGGTTTGAGTGGAGGGAGTGCAATAGACAAGTGGCGTTCATCTTGGTGTACTTTGTATGCGACGAGTACATGCATTAATGTTAGCTAGCAAACTACTATCATATCAAGGATTGCCTTGCATTAAAGGTTGGAGGTGAAGGACAGATGATCATGCAAGGACAGATTGCCTTGCATCGAAATAATTTCTCACTCATGTGATGTGAGTTCGGCTTTGTGGTCATGGGTAATATTTATGGGTCTTGTTGTCAGCGAGTTGGTAGAGTGTGGATTGCAGTGTTTATGTGGTGTTATTGTTGGTGGCGATTTACCCGACAGTATTCAACTTATGGTGGCTTCGAAGATGGAAAAGTCTAGGCGTTCCAAATTCATAATTTTTGTTTCTGTGGAGGGGTTGGAGTCATTTGGTGCAGACACACCCATTTCTTTGTTGGCGATGGAGAGACAAGTTGCTTTCAGAGAAATTACTGACCAGCGGCTTAAGCGTGTTCTGCTTGATAATGATTCTCTGGTTTTGGTAGCGATAAAAATGGTCTTAGGGAAAGGTCATTTAAAGAGGAAGGAGTATACGAGGGATAATGCCTATATCTCCTTGCGCTTCCTGGCCTCGTTGTTAGATGTTGAGGATTCTAAGGCGGAGGCCAAGGACCTGCTCGTGCCCCTGTTTCGTGAGGATTTGGTGGGCAATTTATAGGAGACGTTAAAGGTGGCAATTGTTGGCAAAGAGATCTCGCGACCAACGGACTTGGACCTGCTCTAGAAAATGGATGAGGCAGTGAAAGTTTTCCCTTTCCTTTTGGATTTGAAAGGGGCTGAGCTTATGAGGCATCGGATGGTTTCGGTCGTGGCAGTGGAATTTCTGAAAAAGGAAGATAGGGTTGGTGATGGAGGATGGTTTGGACTAGGTGGTTGATTTTGATACTTTTGTTAAA
>VDFB02152803.1:0-14715 GCA_007258455.2 Sequoia sempervirens
TAAAAGAGGCAGAATTTTGAATGATATGTTCTTTCATCTAAGAGTTGTAATCCTTGAGCAACCTATATATTTAATATCCAAACCAGATTTGCTTGTGTGAGTAGTGTGTGAGAGAATGACTGTATAAGTCAGATCAGAAAATTCTTTTCTCTTGTGTGGGCTTTGAAGTGATAGCAAACATCACAAAGCAGAATCGAGGATAGAGAAGAAGTGCAGATCTGTTTGAAGACAGTTACTCTACATTCATTATTTTCAGTCAAGTCAAGGTTGGTGCCTTGCAAGTTAGGGGTTGGTGCTCCTTGTAGGTTGGTGCCTACTAAATTATAAAATTGATGATTCAAGTAGGTTGGTGCCTACAATCATTGTAAACTCATATAAACATAAAATACAATTGTTGGTGTCAATTTGTTCATATTGTTTCATTATTGCATAGTTGAAATTGTACTAGAGGTTAAAGTTGACTAAAGTTAAGAGGGTAAAAGTTTGTTAATATATTTTGTGCTCTTCAGGGAAGCTATACTTGAGGGTGAAAGTTTGTTGGAATTTCCAATTTTTTTATTTCCTAAAGTTGCAAATTCAATAAGTGCATAAACAATATAGTTTTTTAAAAAAGAGGAAAAAACTATATTAAATTGACATATTGCACTTAGAAAGTTCTTTTTTTGGAGCAAAATTGTTAGAACATAATGTTATTAGGGGTCGTACCCTTATAACATTTATATACTATTCTAATATGAGGTTTATAAAATCTGATGCTTTATAAAGCATATACCATTTAATAATTAATAATCTAATAAACTATTAGATTATTAATTATTTAAAAATGGTAGTTTTGAATAGATGTTGGAAGTACCCTTTTAGGTATTTACCCACCCCTCCTTTAATTAAGGAGCTTCTCTCTCATTTAGAAGATATTGAACTTTGGGAGATTTGGTAAGATAGTGAACTCTGCACAAAAGATTTATTGTTGGTCATGTGGAAGTGAGGAAAAGTGATTTCCCCAAATTCTGTCTATAATTTATAGACAAGTTTGTAAATGTTTTATAATATAATGATACTTTATGGGGTGTTTTACCCAAAAGGGTTTTCCCCTTGTATATATTGTATAACATTGCAATGTGTTAAATCTTTGTGTCTTATAAATCTCATTTCAATTATTTTATATTTTATTTATAATGATTAGTAACCTAAGATCTCAATTTCTGGCATAGTATCAAAGCCAATTAGGCTGTGCTAATCACTTTACAAATGATACAATTGCTCAATACATCTAGTGCACATGAGAAAAGAAGAACGAAGATGATTTTTCAAGAATCTAGAAGTTATTTTAATGGTGCCAAATATAGAATCAAAGCAAGGGTAAGTGTGCATTTGATTTCTCCCAAGGGAGAAGTTTTTTAGTGTTATAGACTATAATTCAAACAAAATAGTACAGTATGTGCAAGTCTTGCATTTTTTAAAATATGTACATAATTGTGTTGCTTGTTCTTGTTCGTCTTTCTAAGTATGCACTATATATTGAAAAGTGAATCATATATTTCAAATTGGTCTAGGGGTTAGGTCTAGACCACTTATTCTCTACTCTAGGTTCTGCAGTATCAAATTGTGAAACAATCAACAGTTCAAGCACATGCCTTCCTACTATTCACCAAGTAGTATATGATAGTGACTACCAACCATGTAATTGTTTGATGAATTAAAGATCTTATAGCTTACAAATTCTCAAAGCCACAAAAGATGAAAATGTAAAATACCTATTTTTTAATTTATTCCAATTAATATAATATAGTGTATATAATATATAGATGATATACAATATAAATTAAAACCACTCATTATGTTCTACTATGTATTATATTGTTATATAAATAGTGAATTATTTATATAAATATAATATATTTTGTAATGTCCCCTTCTCATCAGTGAGCAATGCAGTGGCTCGTCAGCCTATTCCGAAGACTCGTAGGCTCGTCGAGGTAAAATTAGGGTTTCTAGTGTTCGGAGGTTTTTGGCATTTTTCAGGAGCTTGCCTATGGAATTTTGGATTTTGGTTTGCGGATTCTTTATGGGTTTTCAGAAAGCTTCACAATGATATAACATGCAATGTGAATTGAGCAACTTTCAGAATTTACTATTTTTAGTAAGTTCTAATTTTAGCAGTACTCCAGTTGGCAGCAACACAGTAAGCTTTCCACTTCAGGCAGGACAGTTGAGTATTTTTGGGATTTGGCTTTTGAGATGCAAATTTGGAGAATTGAATTATTTGTTATATTTTTAAATTGACCCACCTCCCCCCCCGCTCCTTGGCCTAATGTGATGACTTTAAGTTGTTTTAAGAAGGGGCCCTTGAGGGTGGATGCATCATTTGGAGAAGGAAATAATTCTTCTAAGGTTGGTCGCCTATTGTGGAGTCAAGGATTAACATATTTCCAAAGTATTATTGCCTTGGGTTTTGGACGCCATGATGAAGAAGATGATTTTTTAAAATTAAATTATTTTCAAAAAAGTGAGAAGGCATCCTTTTTGGGGGAGCTGAAGAGTCACTTCAAAAGCTATAAAAGGAGGCTTATGTTCTTTCATTTGGTATCCAATATCTATTACACCGTTATGCTGCTGAAATGTTTTCAGGCAAATGGCTTCTAGGGATGCTTACCTCCTAGCATGGATCGGTTTCATGTTTGAAAGACAACACCTACCTGATGGTGAGACTGCTCCTTACTCTGAGAATGCAGATTGAGCTTTCAAATGGAGTTTTCAGTTGTTCCTATCAGTTTTGAGTTTGTTGGTGCAGTCATGGCTGAATGACGTTTTTGCTTGTAGAGCTTTGTGTGATTTTTATTTTTATTTTGGGTATTGCTCATTCATTTCCTATGTTGTAGGCGACCCTTCTTGTGCAAAATCAGATTTTATTTTGGAGTCATTGAATTTATCTTGAAGTTCACCCCTCTAGGGAGGTCGTACCTTGCCTGGGTTGTCTTGGAATTCATGCAAAATTAATATACAGCCCTTTGATGCTATTTTCAATGTTGGATTTGAGTGCCATCCTCTTTAGAAGCTATTGCATTTTGTTTCAAGTTGTTTGGAGGAGTTGGGGGGGAGTTGTGAGCATTTTGGTGTGTCATAATTTGCTGGTTAAAGGTTTCAGTTTGCTGGTCTTTGATTTCAGATTGTCCTTAGTTCAGTTTTTGGATTGTATTTTCATAGTTGAGGAGTGGAGAGATTGGAGAAATCATCTTACATCATTTGCAATGTTATTTCAGCTATTACTCTTGTAAAATGTAGATTATTGGCATTGTAAGGCTGAGAACAATAGTACTATTTCAGTCATTTAAATTATCTGCAATTATTTGGTGGTTTGAAAGCATATCTTTGTATTTCTTATTTCACCCATTGCAAAGTGGAGTATCCCCACTGCATAAGTGGATGCCCGCTGCGAAGCGGATGCCTGCTGTTAGCAGAAGATTGTTCTTTCATTGTTACTTCGCTCCCGCTGAATAAGTAGTTGAGCTATTTTCTTTTCAGCATTGTACTTTTCATTTAGTTTGGATACTAATGATCCCTGATGCCATATGATATCACCTCACCCATCTTGGGTCTTGAGTGAACATTCTTGGCATAGGGTTACTTTTAGCTAGTTTAAGTTTTAGCTAACCTTAACGGGTGCATTGCTGTTGTGTGAAAATTTTGAAGAAAAATTAGGGGGCATATTTCAGTGGTATCAGAGCCCAAGATCCTGCCATCTTGTGACCAGGAGAGTTCAGTTGTCAGATGAGTGATAGAAACAACAGATACTTCACCAGAAGTCAGGCAAGAACTCGGCATTAGTTTCCACCAATTCTAGAGGCAGAGACATTTTCAGAAGCTCTAAGAGATACTGGCAAAGCAGTTGAAAACATGTCAAAAAGTGCTAGACAAAACATGGAGGAAAGAGATGCTAGAATGGAGAAGAAATTTGATGGTATGATAGATTTGATGTCGCGGTTGCTAGCAAGAATGGATCAGCAAGCGACTCAAAATAACCCTTAGCCCCAAAACAATCATACTGGAGAAAACAACAGTGTTAATGGGAATAATGGCAACAATAGTACAGAGGTCAATGGAAGGGATAGAACGGTTGGACAACATGTTGCAACCACTAGAGGATCAGCCTCTAGATCTCTTTTTCCCACTTTCACTCCAAGGGAGGAACAACCACAAGTGGAGGCCGCAGTACCCTTGGTGGATGAAGCAAGGCAAGCCTACATGGAGTATTCCACTTTACCTCCTGATCTTAGAGACCAATGGACCTTTGATCAGTTCATGAATCAAAGGAATAAAAGAAATGGCGGAAGAAATGATTACCATCCTCCTATGGTTCCGAGAGCAGACTATCAACAAGCTCTTGGAAAGGTGACTTTGGCCCATTTTGATGGGAGTGATAAGTGTACGACTAGGTCATGGGTGTACAAATTGGATAACTATCTCTCTCTTAGACAAATGCCGGAGGAAGACACCATTAAATTTGCTACATTGCACTTGGAGGGAGCTGCTCACGAATGGTGGTACCACGGTTTGGTCACTCTTGGCCATAATCTTATCCACACTTATGAGGAATTCATCAACAAGTTGATAGACAGATTTGATACTAAGGATCCAGAAGTGAGATTTAGAGAATTGGCACAATTGAAGCAACATGGAACACTTGAAGCATATGTAGTTGATTTTCAAAGATTGTCAGTAATGGTGCCTAACATTACCGAAAGTAGATTGGTGGTATTGTTCACTAAAGGTTTGATGGAGCCGTTGAAGGGTTGGGTCAAAGCTTTTGATCCTCCAACTCTAGAGGAAGCAATCAAAAATAAAGCAATTTAAACAAAGATGCTCAAGTGCAAGCCTGTGTCAGCTGAAGGATTGGTGGCAAAGAGAGGTTTGAAGACAAAAGAGTTCTAAGGTTTCAAGGTGATGGTAGCAAATGATTTCACAATGTCTTGCACCAAAAAGATTCCTAACCTCTCCATGTAGTTGGGAAACTATGAAGTAAAAGATGATTTTTATGTTGTTGGCATTGGTGATACCGATGTTGTGTTGGGTATACAATGGCTGCGATCTCTTGGAGAGATCACATTGAATCTACAGACAATGGAGCTGAAGTTTCACTTGGATGGAAAGAAGGTTGTTTTGAGAGGGATATCAAATGGGGGCCCTCAAATAGTGTCCTTGAAGAGAATGGAAAGGCTGATCCGCCAAGATCAAGTTGAATGGGCAGAAGAATGTCTAATCCTACCAGTTGATCTGATGGAGGAGAAAAGGCAATATCATCCAGATATTCAAGCCTTGCTTTCTAAGAAGAAGAGCAAAGTCTTTGGAAGTCTACCTCCTAGAAGACCTCCTGAAAGGGGATGTGAGCATGTGATTGAGCTTGAAGAAGGAGCAAAACCGGTCATCACCACTCCATACCACTACCCGAAGAAGCAAAAGGACAAGATTGAAAAAGCCATCAAGGAGCTTTTGGAGATGGGCTTCATTCGGCCAAGTAAGAGCCCCTTCGCTTCAGTAGTGGTGCTGGTTAAAAAGAAAGATGGCACAATGCGTATGTGTGTTGACTACCGCGCATTGAATCAAAAGACAATCAAGAACCGGTATCCTATCCCTAGGATAGACGAGCTTATTGATGAGCTTCATGGAGCCATGTACTTCTCAAAGATCGATCTTAGATCAGGCTACCACCAAATAAGAATGAGGGAGGCGGATATTGAGAAGACTGCATTCAGATGCCACTTTGGGCATTTTGAATTCCTTGTCATGCCATTCGGTTTGACAAATGCTCCAGCAACATTCCAATCTTGTATGAACAAGATTTTTAGGCAGCAACTGAGGAAGTTCGTGCTCATCTTCTTCGACGACATACTCATCTTTAGCAAGTCTTGGGAGGAGCACCTCAAGCACTTGGAAGAAGTGCTTAGCATTTTGGAGGCGGAATGTTTGTTTGCCAAAGAATCAAAATGTGAGTTCGGGATGACGGAGCTGCTTTATCTCGGCCACATTATCAGCTCTAAGGGAGTCCAAGTTGATCCAGAGAAGATAAGAGCTATCTTAGATTGGCCACCTCAAAAGAACGTGTCTCACTTGAAGGGATTTTTGGGCTTGTGTGGTTTTTACAGAAGGTCTGTGAAGGGGTATTCTCAAATGGCAGCCCCCCTTACAGATCTTACGAAGAAAGGAGCATTCCTATGGACGGAGAAAGCACAAGGAGTCTTTGATAAGTTCAAGCACATCATGAGCTCATGTCCAGTATTGGCCCTACCAGATTTCATGAAGCCTTTTGAGCTGCAATGTGATGCTTCAGGTGAAGGAGTTGGAGCTGTTCTCATGCAAGACAAGCACCCCATTGTCTTTGAGTGCAAAAAATTAAGAGCAAAAAAAACTTATTTAATTTATGACAAAGAGATGCTTGCTACCATGCACGCATTGGCCAAGTTCTGTCAATATTTGGCGGGGAGCAAGTTCGTGGTAAAGACTGATCATAATAGTCTCAAGCATTTTATGCCCCAAAAGGATTTGAATGAAAGGCAGCAGAAGTGGGTGAGTAAGCTCCAAGCTTACGACTTTGACATTGAGTATGTCAAAGGAAAAAACAACATAGTGGTGGATGCTTTATCAAGAAGACCTCACTTGCATTCTCTTTGTGAGCTTTCTGCAGATTGGAAGGAGTTGTTGCTTGTTGATTATGCAAAAAATCAGTTTGCAACCAGCATCATAGAAGGTCATTTGCAAGATGGAAGATATCAATTGGTTGAAGGTTTGATCCTCTATAAAGGTAGAATCTTTTTAGTGCCCGAATCCAAGCTTAAGAAGAAGATTCTACAGTCTTTTCATGACATTCCCCCTGCTGGTCATCAAGGGTATTTCAAGATCTATAAGCAGATCCGTGAAAGGTTTTCATGGAAAGGGATGAAGGAAAAGGTCTTGCGCTACATAAGGGAGTGTCCAACATGTCAAATGAACAAAAATGAACACTCTTTTCCAGCTGGTTTGTTGCAACCCTTGCCAATTCCTAACCAAAAATGGGAAAGCATTGCAATGGATTTCATCACAGGATTACCAAAAGTGCAAGGGAGAGATTGTATTTATGTTGTAGTAGATAGATTGACTAAGTTTTCTCACTTTTTTGCTATCACAAGTTCATTTACAGCAGCTCAGGTAGCTGAATTGTTCTTTAGAGAAATCTTCCGTTTGCATGGTTTTCCTAGAACTATTGTCAGTGATAGGGACAAGTTCCTAAGTGTTTTTTGGCAGGAAATCTTCAGATTAAGTGGTACAATGCTAACTCCAAGCACTAGCTACCACTCGCAAACGAATAGGCAATTAGAGATTGTCAACAAATGGTTAGAAGGCTACCTCAGAAATTATGTCTCGGGGCAGCAAAGAGCTTGGGTAAAATGGTTTCATTTAGAGGAGTATTGTTATAACTCTTCCTATCACATATCAATTAAGATGTCTCCTTTTATGGATCTTTATGGATATGAAGCTCCTAACTTTGTAGATTTGGTGTTTGGTGATAGTAGAGCCCCACAGGCAAAGGACATATTGCAGCAAAGCCAAGACATCTTGAAGTCATTGAAGGAAAATCTGCAACAAGCTCAAAACCAACAGAAGTTATATGCTGATTAGCAGCATGTTGAGCGATCTTTTGAGGTTGGAGATATGCTCTACTTGAGGCTTCAACCCTACAGACAATCTTCTCTCAAGAAGAGTGGTGCAGAAAAGCTCAAGCCACGATTTTATGGCCCATTCAAAGTCATCAAGAGGATTGGTGAAATGGCGTATGAGTTGGAGCTTCTAGCTAGTAGCAAGGTGCACAATGTTTTTCATGTGTCTCGCCTCAAGAAGGTGCTTGGGCACAATGTAGTTGCTACTTTAGAGTTGCCTCCATTGGATGAAGGACAGTTGGTGCTGATTCCATAAAAGATCATTGATACTAGAGAGCGCTCTTTGAGGAGAAGAACAATCAAAGAGTACTTGGTGAAATGGAGGAACTTGCCAATTGAAGATGCGACATGGGAAGGTGAACACATCTTGCAGCATCCAGACTTGTAGTTGCTTGAGGACAAGCAATCTCGAGGAGGGCGAACTGAAATGTCCCCTTCTCATCAGTGAGCAATGCAATGGCTCATCAGCCTATTCCGAAGACCCGTAGGCTCGTCGAGGTAAAATTAGGGTTTTCAGTGTTTAGAGGTTTTTGGTTTTTTTCAGGAGCTTGCCTATGGAGTTTTGGATTTTGGTTTGCGGATTCTTTCTAGGTTTTCAGAAAGCTTCACAATGATATAACATGCAATGTGAATTGAGCAACTTTCAGAATTTACTATTTTTAGTAAGTTCTAATTTTAGTAGTACTCTAGTTGGCAGCAGCACAGTAAGCTTTCCACTTCAGGCAGGACAGTTGAGTAATTTTGGGATTTGGCTTTTGAGGTGCAAATTTGGAGAATTGAATTATTTGTTATTAATGTTATATTTTTAAATTGACCCCCCCTTCCCCTCACCCTTGGCTTAACGTGATGACTTTAAGTTGTTTTAAGAAGGGGCCCTTGAGGGTGGACGCATCATTTGGAGAAGGAAATAATTCTTCTAAGGTTGGTCGCCTATTGTGGAGTCAAGGATTAATATATTTCCAAAGTATTATTGCCTTGGGTTTTGGATGCCATGATGAAGAAGGAGATGATTTTTTAAAATTAAATTATTTTCAAAAAAAGTGAGAAGGCGTCCTTTCTGGGGGAGCTAAAGAGTCACTTCAAAAGCTATAAAAGGAGGCTTTTGTTCTTTCATTTGGTATCCAATATCTATTACACTGTTATGCTGCTGAAATGTTTTCAAGCAAATGGCTTAGAGGGATGCTTACCTCCTAGCATGGATCAGTTTCGTGTTTGAAAGACAACACCTAGTTGATAATGAGACTGCTTCTTACTCTAAGAATGCAGATTGAGCTTTCAAATGGAGTTATCAGTTGTTCCTATCAGTTTTGAGTTTGTTGGTGCAGTCATGGCTGAATGACGTTTTTGCTTGTAGAGCTTTGTGTGATTTTTATTTTCATTTTGGGTATTGCTCATTCATTTCCTATGTTGTAGGCGACCCTTCTTGTGCAAAATCAGATTTTATTTTGGAGTCATTGAATTTATCTTGAAGTTCACCCCTCTAAGGAGGCCGTACCTTGCCTGGGTTGTCTTGGAATTTGTGCAAAATTAATATACAGCCCTTTGATGCTATTTTTTGTGTTGGATTTCAGCGCCATCCTCTTTAGAAGCTATTGCATTTTGTTTCAGGTCGTTTGGAGGATTTGGGAGGGAGTTGTGAGCATTTTGGTGTGTCATAGTTTGCTGGTTAGAGGTTTCAGTTTGCTGGTATTTGATTTCATATTGTCCTTAGTTCAGTTTTTGGATTGTATTTTCATAGTTGAGGAGTGAAGAGATTGGAGAAATCATCTTACATCATTTGTAGTGTTATTTCAGCTATTACTCTTGTAATTTGCAGATTACTGGCATTGTAAGGTTGAGAACAGTAGTACTATTTCAGTCATTTAAATTATTTGCAATTATTTGGTGGTCTAAAAGCATATCTTTGTATTTCTTATTTCACCCACGGCAAAGTGGAGTATCCCCATTGCATAAGTGGATGCTCGCTGCAAAGCGGATGCTTGCTGTTAGCAGAAGATTGTTCTTTCATTGTTACTTCGCTCCCGCTGAATAAGTGGTTGAGCTATTTTCTTTTCAGCATTGTACTTTTCATTAAGTTTGGATACTAATGATCCTCGACACCATATGATATCACCTCACCCATCTTGGGTCTTGAGTGAACATTCTTTGTGTAGGGTTACTTTCAGCTGGTTTAAGTTTTAGCTAACCTTAACGGGTGCATTGTTGTTTTGTGAAAATTTCAAAGAAAAATTGGGGGGCATATTTCATACTTTTTATTTTTCAATAATATATTAAATAATTCTTTGTAATTTACTTTTATAAAATTAATAATATATCATAAAATTTGGTTCATTAAAAATTGAATGGTTTAAAATTACCAAACATGGTATATGTCATATTATAATAAATAGATATGAATCATATTAATCAATATATATATATATATAGTGCCTTTTTTAAAAAGCCATGCAATACAACCATATGATATTATGTTTTTCTAAACTAAAGCCATACGATCGCATACTACGTTCAAATTCATGCTCTCTTTAATAGATCAATTCCTCTATAAAAGTCAAAGGATGTGTCTCTTTTGAGGGGTTGAGTGTAAGCATGTGGAAGGTGCTTGAAAGGCATGCTTTTCCATCCACCTTTACTAATCATATGCTCACTTATAATCCAATTCTTGCAGTTCCAATTCCAATTTCAACATGCTTTTGCACCCAACTCCAAGGCCTAAATTTGATAGTCAATCCTACCCACCACATCTTAGATAGAGAGGAGATTACTCTTTGAACTAAAAGGAAGAGAAGAGACCCCATCTATTTCAAAGTTGTGCATATTTATACAAGGCCCCTATATCCATATGAGTGGGGATCATATTGGTCACTTGTTGGCGTAACAACTAACACCTCTGGAGTAAAAGTTGTTATGAACAGCCTATGTACACTACGCAATGAGTGCTCTTCAAATTAGGAGGGGAAGCTCCCTCGTTGTGCTTTGACAAAATACTTGCAAAGGAAAATAAGCTAAACTATGTCCTGTCTTTTGTTTCAGTTGTAGAGGCACAAGGCTTTCTTGAAAGAACCTATCGTTGCAGCTGAGTTTTCTCTGGTTTTGCAGATCTACTAACTACAACTTAAATTTAATCTATCCAATCTCCTCAGGAAAGCGAGCGAGAGGAAACGGAGCAAGGTTTGACTAACTGACGATAAACGGGTTTAGATTCTCTACTTGAGGGCAAGGTGGCGCAACTATCATCTCAATCTAAACAAGCTTATTGGGCACGAAACAGATTTAAGAATTTACCAAGACGATCTTATGGAACCCTATGTGGCATAACACTTGATTGAAATAGCAAAGTCTTCACAAAACAGCCTTTATCATTACAATCTCACGAAACCCTATGTGGCATAACCTTTGATTATACTGATAAAGATTCACAAAACAGATTTATCACTGTAACTTCTCAAAACCCTATGTGGCATAACGATTGATCTCAATGATAAAGATGTTCAAACAGATTTATCTAAACTAAGGAAAGAATTCACCACTACAATCTCTTGAAACCCTATGTGGCATAACAATTAATTGCAATAGTGAAGACACATGAACAAATACCAAAAGAGTAATATTGAGGGCAAGGTAGGCGCAGCATATATTTCTCTCTCAAGCAAAAGTTATTTACAAATGGGCAAAAGCTCTTATTTATATACATCAAGGTGTAGGGAACCCTAAAATCACCTTGTGTCATCTACAGTTCTTGCAATGCATGCAAGCAATGCGCCAAACCCTAATTAAGTAGGCTTCCTCTGATCAATGAAACCTCGGTTTAACCCGAAACATCTAATCTAAAATGGACAATTGTCGCGAGCATGCCGTCCTTGTAAGCGGAGTTTAAGCTGGAGAGACTACCATCGGTTAGCGAAAAACCCTAAATGAAACTCAAGTGTGTAAAGCTAATCTCGGAATAGATATGCATGCAATGACAACATCGAGTTAACTAAAAGGGGTAACACCGGTTCAACTTCGTCGAGTAATGTCTATCCTGAGAGGTGGGAACTGAAGTTTATTGGTCGTGATCTCGAGCAATCAATCCCTCAATGAGATTGTTAACTGTGTCACTATCTGGAGCTATGAGACTCTGACGAAGAACACTATGTCGATGTAGCATATCCTCACCAGCTGTGATCTGAGACTGAAGTTCGCCCCTACTCCTCGTTGCCTCGTCGAACAATGCTGACATGACTGTAAGCTGAGTAACCTTACAACCAACTGTATCCCCACTGAAAATGGTATGAATGAGTGCCTGGAGTTCTGACTGAACATCGGTAAGCTCCATGTAGGCACCACCCTCGATCTGGTAACGGCACGGTAAGCGAGATACTAGAGTCCTCACAAACCGGAGTGCACTAGTAACGTACTCTCTACTCTCAGCCAACTCTGATGCCAAAGTGTCCTCTATCTTTGCCCTGAAAACCAACTGTGTTTTCCAAGAGTAGATAGCTTCTCTGTCCTCTGCATCTGTGACTGCATCATAAGCCACTTTCGAATTGAGCAATCATAATCATCCACGGGTTTGCAAATTTGCCATATCCGTTCCTCCATCCTAAAGGCGAATCACGGGCTCACAAAGTGCATTTAATACATGGCTGATATAACTCGTAAGCATAGCGGCCTCTAGCAACGAACTCCTCCTCCCATTCCTCAAGCGCTTGCCATATGCAGCTAAGTGATTAAGTTGACTTTGCTCTGGGCTCAAGCATCGATGGGAGTGTGTTAATGGCATCGGGTCTATGTACAAGGCTAGAGATATACTGACGAAGTTGTCTGATTTCAGCCTTGAGGGCTGCCTTATCCTCTCCGTCCTTTAGTATTCTATCCCTGGCACTATCTGTAGCAACCTGTAGAAGATCAACCTGAGTCTGACGTGTGCTGCGACCAAGGTTGACGGTGATAACTTCAAAATCCTGAGATTCCAATTCGGCCAAGCTCTTCTCCTGTGGAGGCACGGCAATTTCAATGACAATCTCCATGTCAGTGTTTCTCTCTACGTGAACCATGTTCTTAACTTTCTTGTCCGGCGCATCCTGGTAAATGTCATCAAAATTAGAATGATTGAGAACATAGGATGGCTGCCTCCTCTTACTTCCTAGCTGAGCTTCGATCCAAGATTGATCTCGACTAATGCTACTAGAAGGGTCTGCACTAGCGACAGGAGGTACTGATGAGAGTGAGTGTGTAGAAGACCCACTGCGAGGTGGAGAGTCTAAATCCAATTCGATGTGAATTGGGACTGGTGAAGGTTCTAAAACTGGTGTAGGAGCTTGAGGCTGAACCTCAGGTACTGGCGGGCTCTGAACTGACCTCTGAACTGATTCTGTGATAGGATGTCTGTCAGGCTCCGTATGTGTAATAGTGGCAAGCACCTTGCCCTTTGAGTTGTTCGGCACTTGTATTTTCTTGGGAGGATTACTCCTCTTCTTTTTGTTAGGTTTTGACGAGGAAGGTAGCGAAGGATTCACCACTCTTTTGGTGGCTTTCTGCTTTCACAGAACACTTACCCTCCTTGTCTTCTTCTTTGTCATTGGTAAAGTATACTATTTTTGAATAACTCTACTTGACCTCTCCTTGACCGTTGCATATTCCTTGGCGTACCAATCAACTGCTGGCAACGGTTGTGTATCAACCTACTCTCTGAAATACTGAGGAAGAACCTCTCCCTCATCGTCTGATAAACCTACCACATCTGCTGACAAGAAAACAAAAATCTGTGAGAGAGAGAAACGGCCATAGCCTCGTCTGCGAAACCTCGAAGTCATCTGCGTAATTTGCCCAGTAATCCTCCATAGAAGGCTCATGATATGTGCCTCCAGCAAGGCGAGCTGTATAATGACCTGAAAGGTCATAGGCACGTGCTTCGACAAGATACTTAAGATGATATTTCTCAAGTTCTTGTCCTACGATCTTACTATCAATTGCCGACTTGCACCAATACATTCCAAACTGAAAAGGAAAGTTGAGAGATGGTGCATTGCAGTAGAAGATGATGAATATCATGCATGCATCTAGGAACTCTGAAGATTGTCTTATCGAAGGATATGATGGAAACATAGTTGGATTCCTATGAAGCGGTATACTTTCGGATGTAGGTGTATGTTAGGGCCCAGATCGTAATCTGCCCATCCATCCTCTAGCTGCCCTAGCAGCTGCCGAGATACGAACGTGCAACTCCCAGTCTAAATTTCTCACTGTATAAGTTAGGAAAGCCTCATGAACACGCTTGAAATGACGTTCAGCCTTAGTGAACTCAAGCTGATCATAATATTGATAGACTTTACTACGAACAGGGATGCCGCGGTGTTAAGTCCTCGAGAACTGAACTGATAAAGTTACACGAGATGAACATGTGAAACTCGCGGGCAACTAGGAAGCCCAGGTGAATACGCACATGGAGATGTCGTGATGTAAGGATGCCCAGTCATAATGCTCCTGCCCATAAATGATGCGACCAATAATGTAATACATCCAAGGCTGGACAAAATTTGTGTGTGCTTGACCTGAGACACGATTCAAGAGTGTGATTAGAATCGTGTACTCATCCTTGTACTCACCACGACCCACATTGTTTGGCAATCTGTTCTTTGCTTGTTTTAACCATCTTTCTGCCATCTTCTTCTGACATTTGTCCACATCAGCATCAAATGCCTGTTCACACTGCTCCATAGAAATAACTAAACTATTCTGGTGCTGAGGAATGCCAAAACTCCTTTCGATGTCCAAAGGTTTGAGACTGCAAATGACCCGTCCGTCAACTGACGCTATCTCACGAGTAGTAGGATTGTAATGCTTAATGCAAGCCATTACAAACTCAACACAGTGAACGGAGATAGGTATGGAAGCGGCCTCTAGTAAACCAGACTGCTCAATATTCTGAATGATTGAACTTCTGATCTTAACTGGATCTAGCACTGCTTCTGGCAATACTTTGTGAAGGTCTGTCTCAACCAACCTACGAAAATCATGAGTAAGGACGGTTTTGGTCCTGTAT